>JASDQU010945751.1:38741-53019 GCA_032191745.1 Picea mariana
GTATATCAATTTGTATCTGGTTAATGACTACTTTAGCTATCTTAATCATGTGCAAATGATATAATTTAATTATTGTGATCCATATCTGGTTTCTTCTAAGTGTATAAAATACATAGCAATTGCTTAATTCAGTTTGTGAATGGAAGGTTTATCTTCTTCATAAGTTGGATTAGTAAATATAAGGTTTTGCATAACAGGTTTCCCTTATTGCAGAGATTTATAAATGATATAATTGTTATGTTTTTTTATGTCTTGTTTGTCCTGTAAACAACTCAAAGAGTAGCACAACCTATCGTTTACAAGAATCTTATGGATTAACCGGTGCGAGTTTCCTTCCTCCGACCAACTTCGAAGTCATCATACACAGGACAAATTAGGAGCGTTTCCAGGTTATTTTGTCATTTGTTTATTAGTATATTTGTTAGTATTTTTAGTTAGATATATATGTTTAATATATTAGATTGTTTAATTTTAGTAAGTTTAATTTCTTTTTCATAAAATATAAAAATCAAAAAATATATCTCGTTGTCTTAGGATAGAAAGCACATGAGTTTTGCAGGTTTTAACTAAATCTGTAGATTGTTTATATTGTATATTTGTGAATAAGTTATAATATAACTAGTAATTAGACAACTAATTATTAGAGTTAGTGTAATAGTAATTAGTAGATTGTATAGAATAGTTAGAGTAGTTTATATTTAGTTTTAGTTTAATTTATTTAGTAGTTTGTTTTAATTAGATTAGTGTATTAGTTTGTTTTATTTATTGTTAGTTAGTTTAGTTTCTTGTATATTAGTTTTAGTTTAGTTTCTTTTATTTTGTTTTAGTTTGTTTTATTAGTTTTAGATAGATTAGTTAGTTCAGATTAGTTTTCTCTTTGGTTCTCATAGGACCTTAGAGAAGCCAACGGAGCCGTTAAACCCGTCAGGGTGGTTCATTTCAAATGGCTTGGGTTATTGGACAACCCCAGACCGGTTCCACTCTCTCAATTGATGGACGAACAATTTCACCCGTCAACAAGTTGGTAACCATATCCCAACTTTCCCCCAAGATCTGGCCATAAAAAGGGCCCAATATCCCCCCAAAAGGGCCAAACATCTCCAATAACAGTTGAAGAAATCATTTAAAATCACTATTCTAATGTGCAAAAACCACTTTATTACAAAAATATGGGCATAAGATCATTGGACTAGGTACGGGCTCCAAAACATGGTCATATGGCACTAATGTGGCCAAGTGCCAACCCCTAAGGGCTGTGTGTTGGCCCTTTCACCGCAAGTATAGGTCACATCGTAATGGTTGATATGATCACAACCCACTCTGTGCGCCCCCGCTCCTGGTCCTAGCCTTGAGTCCTGTGCAACAAGTCCCTCAGTGGTTAGGCTCTGAATCATTGCCCCCCATGCTCTTTGTTGAATTGCATCATGGAGCACCCTCGTTACAAGCTGTGGTTATGTGGACAGATAAACCCGTGGGTTGGGGCTAGGCCCCAACACCCTTTCGCCTCCACCATACACTAACTCCACTTTAAATATAATATGGTGGAATTATTATAACAAGTTCCACCGTGGCACATTGGTATTCAACCTATCCATAAATGTTTATCCCATACCATAGGTCTCGAGTTCGAAACTTGTGGAGACCAAAATTTTTGTAGTGAAACCATGAACCAATACCTGGGTGCCACGTGGCAGCCCAGGTCTGGGCCACGTGGCACCACTCCATTTTTAAACTTTGATGTCACGTTTCAAGAAACTATTGGCCCACATGTATTTCACCTTCCTGCCACCTGTCAACATCAAACCTTGCCATGTGTCTTCGTACAGTCACGCCACATTAGCTGTACATGCGTGCCATTTGTAACCCTTGCAGTGGTGACATGTGCCACCTCCTGGTTGGTCCACCTATACATGCCACATCAACAATCCATTATACCACTGCCATGTCATCTGTATGGCCTACTACCATGTGTCACACTGCCACATCAACATGATGACTTTAGCATGATGTCATGCTAACATCAGCATTGACTTTTTTCCTGTTGACATGTTTGACTTTTTCCATGTTTGGCAAAACGAACAGAACGTGATATATGGAGCATATGATGTTTGTTTGAGCTCATTCAAGTTGCATTGGGTTCATATCAACGAGGCCTACGCACACGTCCATTTTGAAGCCATTATGAGAAATTTTATTTTTAGGCCTTTATGAGCCCCATCAAGCTCTTGTATCCGATTCTAGATCACACCTCCCGACTAAAGGACATTTTGGTCTCCAAAATGTTACTAACCAATCAATAAGATTGGGATAGGCCACCCAAATTATTCCTTGTCTTTGAACACTATCCTATGCACCTCTCTCATCAAGATCAACTATAACATAATCATGACAATTGACAGCATATTGTTATCCATTTGAACCCTGAAACATCTTACTGAAGCCATTATCATCCATGTAGAAAACATTACTAATGATAACATCAAAACTATGACTGCAAATGAGATGATATGTTTGTAATATTTGCATGACATAAGCTTATCTTGAAGCAAACTGTGATTGATTTTCTATTCTACAATCATCTCTTGTTCTTTCTCAAGATCGATTACTTCATTTGAAACAATTATCAGTGTGTTCCTTGCTTGAACTACCTTCTTTAATTTTTCCATAGTTTGAAGAGTTTTATTTTCCTTTACATGATGAGCATGAACCATATAATCTTGACCTTCTTTGGTTAATTGATATTTATTCTTTTTCATGTAGAAGATTATTTTACGATCACATAAGTATGGACTGCCTAAGACCATTCCACATTCACTTAGTGGCACTACATCACATGTTACCTCATCCACATACTTAGATGAACTTTAAAATTTGAATACGCACTTTTTTGTTATGCACTTTGATGATGATTGCTTATCCATTTAAGTGTGTAGGGCTTATGATGTATTTGTGTTTTTAACCCCAATTGCTTAATCCATTCCTCTGAAATTAGGTTAGATTGAGATCCACTATCTATCAATGTATCAACCTTAGTGTGTCTCATGATGACCTTGATATAAAACAAGTTACTTCTACAATCAATTCCTTTACCAATTTTACCTATCATACCAACCAATAAGACCTTATATTCATCACCTAAATCTGATCCCAAGTCCATGGGTTGTGTTGTCGTTGCAAATGTTTTCCTTCCTTTCTTTTCCTTGAACCACTTTGGTCTCTTTTCAGGATGAAATTTCCAAAAATGGTCCTCATCATGCCCCTCTTTCTTGCAATGCTTGCAAGTGGGATTCTCTTCCTTTCTCATCACTGCATTTGAATTATTTCCATGCAACTTCCTTTCGTCCTCTTTCCTTGAAGATTTCCCCTGATAGACCAACACCTTTTTTCCATGCAACTTCCTTTTGTCCTCTTTCCTTGAAGATTTCCCCTGATACACCAACACCTTTTTTCCCTGCTTCACTGTATGTCGCTTGAACAGAAACCTCATCAATATTAGTTGGTCCAAACATGAATACAATATTTTGAATATGTGCAGGTAAAACTCATATATCCTTCATAAGAGTTTCTTGGTTATGTAAAGGAATATCTAACATCAAAGACATTTTTTGAAATCCATCTATGTATTCTTGCATAGTTTGTCTCTTTCTTAGTTTTAAATCTTGCCATTCAATTAACGCTTCCTCTTTATAACCCAAAGGATAGAATTCCTTTATAAGTGTAGAAATGAAAATTTTCCATGATGGAAATACATTACCCACTTGTTGCGTGCCATTTTGCAACTTGCTTTGCCACCAGATGAGTGTTGTGCCTGCAAGTCTAAGCGATTCCAACTTGATCTGAGTTGCTTCATACTTTATTTGTTGCACATTGCAATAAAACTCCATATGTCTGACCCAATTGTCAAGTCTCTCTACATTAACTTCACCATCATACATGGGTAATTTGAATTTAACATCAAATTTTAATAAAGGAATTCCATTCTTATGTTTATGAACATGTTTCTTTGCATTGGATTTAGAACTTGAACTTAAAGAAGAAGGAGAAGAATGAGGTGATGATGGAGGTGAAGGAGGAATATCAGAAGGATCCTCTCCTTCTTAACTTTTTCCCTTTGAGGATTCACCAATAACTAGTCTCTTTCGTTCCAGGTAATCCTCATACAAAACTTTCATCATATTTGACATGGCGAAGAAAGTTTTTCGAAACTCTTTCTCATCCTGATAAAGTCTCACTTTTGATTCCATCCTCTCGCTTTGAGAAGTTCTCTTTCTCAATCCAATCAATGGATTATATTCAACAATATTGCCTTCACCATGAAGTATATTTTCCCTGGTTAACATGCAAAACTCAAATCCAAATGTCAACTAGCTCTGATACCACTTGATTTGAAAATATCTTTTACACGACTATGGTTGAGTAATTAAGAATGTGTTGATTAACCAATTAGGAAGATTAAAGAAGGAGGAATAAGTTATAGAAGAATAAAAAAAACCATATACACATATGTATAACTAAAATAAATCATAAACAACAACAAACCATAACACCAATGTGATAACGGAGTTCGACAATCTCGCCTATGTCTTTAGGCCTTTGTCTTAGTGGGTGAGGCTTTCTTATTTCTATTAAAATCTCAATACATATATCACATAAGTGCCAAAAGGTTACAAAACTGATCTGGTCTTGTTCTACCGGATCTCCATAAACCAACAGAAGAAACGACACTCAAAATGGATGACCAAAGCTCCTAGAAATGGCCCGCAAAGGTGCGCTCCTCAATATCTTCCCTCCATAAAAATGGCTTTGGCTTGGCAAATAATCAGCATAAACCTACTCTGAATCTCCCCCCTTTTCCTCAGGAAGGCCTATTTTATATAGATCTAAAGTTGGTAACCAAATCCCAACTTCCCTCCAAGATCTGGCCTAAAACAGGGCCCAATATCCCCCAAAAAGGGTCAAAACTCTCCAATAACAGTTGAAGAAATCATTTAAAATCACTATTCTAAAGTGAAAAAACCAATTTATTACAAAAATGTGGGCTTAATCCCCTTGGACTAGGTGCGCACTCCAAAACATGGTCATATGGCACTAATGTGGCCAAGCACCAGCCCCTAAGTTCTGTGTGCTGGCCCTTTCACCGCAAGTACAGGTCACATGGAAGTGGTTGATATGATCGTGGTCCGCTATTCGTGCCCCCACTCCTGGTCCTAGCCCCGAGTCCTATGTAACAATTCCACCAATGGTTAAGCCCTAAATCATCCCCCCCCATGCTCTTTGTTGAATCACATCATGGAGCACCCCCCGTACAAGTTGTAGTTATGTGGATAGATAAAGCCATAGGCTAGGGCTAGGCCCCAATCCTGTTCTGCCTCCACCATACACTAACTCCACTTTAAATATAATATGATAGAATTATTATAAAAGTTACACCATGGTGCATTTGTATTCAACCTGTCCATAAAGTATTAGCCCGTACCGAAGGTCTCAAGTTCGAAACTTTTGGAGACCAAAATTTTGGTAATGAAACCATGAACCAATACTTGGGTGCCATGTGGCAACCCACATCTGGGCCACATGGAACCACCCCATTTGTCAAATCTGATGCCACATGTCAAGAAATGATTGGCCCACCTATCTGCCACCTTTCAGCACCATACCCTACCACGTGTTTATGTACGGTAACACCACGTCAGTTGTATAGGCGTGCCACGTGTCACCTTTGCAGTGGTGACATGTGTCACCTCCCAGTTGGTCCACCTATACATGCCATGTCAGTAGTCCATTGTGCCCTTGTCACATAATTTGTATGGCCTACTGCCATGTTTCATGCTTCCACATCAGCATGATGAGGTCAACATGATGTCATGCTGATGTCAATGTTGACTTTTTTCCTGTTGACATGTTTGACTTTTTGCCTGTTTGAAAAAATGAATAGAATGTGATATCTAGAACATATGATGTTCGTTTGAGCCAGTTAAAGTTGATTTACGTTTGTATCGACTAAACCTATGCACACATATGTTTTGAATCCATTTCGAGAAATTTGATTTTTAGACCTTTATGAGCCCCATCAAGCTCCTGGATCTGATTTTGGATCAACTATCAAATTCCTCTTTACCTGCATCAATAATGTCTTGTGCTCTACTAATTATGGATCTGATATTGTTGTGGATCCTCTTGGATGGGTCTTCTCTTATGGATGGTGCCTAGTAAACAACAAATTTCTAAGTTAGTACCATGACATTAACAAAAATATCTTTTCTTTCTCATAAATAAAATTAAAAATTAAAAAATATAAGAGTACGTACCTATGTCACCATGTGATGCACCAGGGGGCATAGGCATGTCGAGGTCTCTCAATAAATTTATCCCTGCATATGGATAGTCCTCGATGGCTGGAATCTATCATCTCCACCAATTGAAGAACTCATCATCATATGACCTAGTTTTGCCTTGTTTTCTTCCCTATTATTGGTTTGATGGATGTTTTGGTTCCTCTTAGAGATATTTTGGTCATTTACAAGTCTTACGTGACTTGGATCCAATATTTTTAATGCTTCGGTACTACTTATATCATCCTCTGATGAAGTTATGTTTTCTCCATTTGCATATAGGGTAGGCTTTCACCAACTTACATTTTGCATTCCATTGACGATTTCCACTTTTCCATAGGGTCGATCCCACTGAAGTGAGACACATAAATTTATATGCTTATTTAGAAGTTCCATAACTAGGTGGTAGAGACTTCCTCTCCATGGATTCCCTATATAGATCCTTGTATTTCATTCTAGCATCCATGTTGTGAGTCTTTTGTATGATTGGGAGTCTTTTTAGTCCCACCATGACTTTGTGTTGAATCCTCATCCTTCTTCTTCATATTTTTCTGGTCTATACCCATGGGACTCCCTTAGAGCATGGTTTTTCTTCTTTCAAGTTGAATTAAACTATGAAAGAAACATCTAATGAGGGATTATTTATTCTTTTCAGCCTCATTTAGATTACATAAGAAAAAGATCCCCCTTGGAGACTTCTTTAATCTATTTTTGGACTCTCTAAAAATGAAATCTTTAATCTATTTTTAGACTCTCTAAAAATGAAATCTTTAATCTATTTTTAGACTCTCTAAAAATGAAAATATTGTCGAGCAATATTGTTTCTCTTCACTCTCATCAAAGTGAAATTCAAAGGCACTTCTATTCGAAAATAGTTTACCCCTTTTCATTCCATATGACAAATTTTACAAAAAAGGTAAGCCATAGGAGCTATGGTTCTCTAGGAGAGTATTCTCAGGTGTAATTTTAACCCTTTTTTTAGCACGAGGGACTAAATATGTGAAAAAGGGCCATTCTCCTTGGCTTTGGTTTATCACTTTTTTGGGCCTTGGAGATTATTTATGAAAAATGAAAACCTTGGACTCTTCTTTAAGCCCTTTTAAGACTCCCTAAACAAGAAAACATTGTCGAGTTACCTTCTTTCTTTCACACTCGTTAATTGATCCAGAAAGAACATATATTTGGCATAATGTTAACCCTTTTTCAAGACAATATATTACTCACGAAAAAGGTACGCCTTAGGAGACATGTCTTGCCAGGAGAGTTCTTCTAAGTTATTTTTTATACTTTTTTGGGCTCGGGGGACTAAATTTATGAAAATATGAGGGAGTCCATAGTTAATCTCTTTTCACACTCCTTAAAATTGAAAATATAGTCGAGTGATCATGTCTCTGTCACACTTGTAAAATGGTTTTGAAGAGGCGTCCATTTAGTATAAGTTTAACCATTTTTTGAACAGACTCGACTATATGCAAAAAGGGAATACCCTAGCCCCTGTGACTAGAAGAGTTCTCCTTGGTATGATTTTATTATTTTCAGGCCTTAGAGACTAAACTTACGAAAAATACCAGTATGGAGTTGTATTTTACTAGTTTTTTAGACTCTCTATGTTAGCACTGAGAGTCACCCTCTAACTGCAAGAGGACAAGCCCAGTAACCATCAAAAAGTAAAATGGATTAAAATGGTTTGGGTAGGTCAATCAACACAACTGCAATAAAGGAAATGATAACAGAGGTTTTTGCAGATCAGTCCCTAACTGTTGGGAAATGGAGTCATAAGTATCGTGATTAATGAAGTCATTTAAACTGCCTATCAGACAAAAGGATTTATGTGGCGATGAAGAGAAGGAAGACAAGATGCATCTGAGTGATAAATGATGGAAATGGGAAATATGACATTGGATCCTCTACCACCTCAAGAATCCATAAATCAAGGAGATGCTACATCCAAACAAGAAGAAAAACAACATGCATCTGAGTGATGAGCCATGAAAATGGGCAAGATGACAACTAATCCTCTACCACCTCAGTAACCCATATATTAGAGAGATTACATCTAGACAAAAGAAGTATAACAACATATAAACTAAGAAGGTAGTCTGATAAAAAAAAATCAAAGGAATCTCCAATAACACAATATTTACAATTCAAGCCCTCAGGCCTACAAACTGAAAAATACAGAGCCCTGTGTTGAGGAAAAGATATGAAATGATCTTATTGAAGCATTTTCAGATTCTACTTGGATAAATAAAAATATACAGGAATGTCACCCTATGTTTATATCCATCAAAATTAATATCCTAACTCACAAGTATTTATTACAACTGCGTAGGCTAGTCTTTTTATAAATAAAAGCTTGCTGAAAATTTATTATTTATATGATTTTCTGATTATAATAGTTTCTGAAATAAATGTAGAGATAGAAGCAAAGGCACCAAGATGATAATCAATATAGATGATACATAAAGCAATCCTTTATTTCATTCCAATTCACCAAAGAGTCATTCTCTTTACAAAATTTCATGAAGAAGTTTTGGACCAAAGTCAAACTTAGACATCCCCGATGGAACATACAAAAGGACCTCTCATAGAAAATAAAAAAAATGAACTCTAAAAGCTGGATCAACTTGCCACAGATTGTTTCCCACTCAAATTTGCACAATATCCGTTGTTATTCATGAAAACTAATTCACAAACAGACAAGTCTACATAAACTATCAAGGGTAGATCAACACCTCTAAAAAACAAGTGTCTGAATGATGTAATTCAACCCTGAATCTTGTTTTCTACAATAAGACCCTACTATCATAAAAAATAATTAGGCTTGTGATAAATTAAGGAATGAATGAAAACTAAACTATCCCAACATAAGCTCAAAGATCAAACCTTAGTATGCTTCTCCTTCTATCCTCCCATCATCACATGCATGTTTGATAATTTATCTCATTGATATTTGACCTTATTTTCAAAAATGCATTACTCATATATCCAAAAACAAAACATGTTGTCCAAAACCTCTAAAGTCAAATGTCATCAACAATAAATAAAATAAAACTGAAAAACCATATTTTCCACTTTGAGATGCAATCTTTCCCTTGTTGTTGTGGTCACCCCTCCATCCCTCTGAATTTTCCTTTGGATGTGTTGAGCCTTTAGGCCTAATATCATTGATCACATGAGAACAATCATCCCTCAAATGCATTTGGGAAGACACAAATTTATCAGAGCCATTGGAGTGTGAGGAAAGGGAAATTGTGGCTTTTCCTTTGTCACGGGCATGGTGGGCCTCAGTTTTCAATATCTTGCTAGCATGGGAGGGATGCACTGGTAAGTGGGCCACAAGTGCAATTGGGAGACTGTCGGGTGGAAAATCTCTTGCCATCCATCATTTTCAGGAACCTTGGGTTGCAATGAGACATGAGGGGGTACGGGAATACCAGGGACTTATGGAACTTGGAAGGGAGGCATTTTCGGCCTCATTTGGACCACTCCTTGCCCAATCCAATTGAAAAACCCATCCTGAAATAGCTTCCCTAAATCTTGTGAGTCAAAATCAAAGTGTATGGTGAATCTTGGCCTTCTTGGGCCTCTGTTCCAATTACCTCTCCCTCGGTTGCCTCTGCCATGGCTACCTCCACTAAAAAATATGATTCATGCATGAATGATTGACTAGAAAACAATATGAAATAGACTTTGTCTCAGCAACATACCAGACTCATGCAATCCAATCCATACAAATTGTTTAATTGTTGTCAATGAGCATGGGGTGAACAAAAGGTCCTGTGATATGCGAGGGGTTTGTATTGAGAGAAACATGATCAAATGAGGGGGGGAAAGAAACATGGTTACTGATAAAAAAAAACAAAACATCAACTGTAATGCAAAATAAAGAAAATATCACCATCATCTAACCAAGAAACTGTGATTTGAAACTGCTTCAATACATAATTCTTCTTAACTGTAATTACATTTTAAGAACAAGGAGTGAAAAATGAATGTGGGAAGGTGATGGGGTTGTAATTAGCAAAAAACAAAATAATGGTAGGGAAAGAGAGCGGATATTTTTCATAAAATTCATTAAGTAATCCATAAAACCATTCTATATCAAACATAAAAAGAAATAACACCAACCAAATAATCACTGTGATCAAATGAAAAACTATTGTGTATAATTCAATCAATTATGTGCATGAACTTGCTCATTGTTTGTAATCAGATATTTAACACAGTGTCACCAAAACAAGACAATATACATCCCACAATAGCATGTAGAAGCCTTTTGTTTATTTTCATGGTCCATTTAATGTTTTAAAACAATTCCCAAATGAATATAAAGTCACTTATTTCCACTTTGTTTAGCGCAAACTCATCAACCACTACCCACTAATTATTTCAATCATCAAATAAAGACACAAAAATCGTGCCTGATTTCATCCTTTAATTCATTTAATAGTCAAAGTGTAATGATATTATACTATCATAGAACCTGTTCCTATCTATGCTACAAATCATGATATTCATCAACGCACATAATGGATAGCCAAATACAACCATCAATATTTTAAGTGCAAAGATCTCGACATTCCATTTAAACACACAGACAACAATCACCATTTCAACTCATACTACATTGTGGAATACAAAAACCATTCAACAAAACACAAGAGAATTTATGTGACTATACAGGTCCAACTACTCTGAATCTAAACATCCTCAATGTTGGGCTATCAATCCAATAGAACGAGGTGACAACAATATGCCCGATCTCATCTCACAAATTGATCAATTTGCAACAAAACCATATTGTTTAAAAACTCGTGATCATATCTGATAGCGTAATAAAATAATATCCATAGCATATATAGTGGATGGCCATGCCATAATTACCATGATTGAAATACTCCCATTTGTCATTTAAAACAAACAATCACATCAACCATCAACTCAACATAACATGTTGTAGGAAACCCACACAAACCAATTCATCACGCACGAAGCATAATTGTGACTTAATCAATTATAACTAATGCTAGGTTAACAATTCAAATGTCATAATAACCAATGCAGTGACTAAATACCAAAACCAACACCACTGTCAATATAATCCACAGGGACGAGCCAGTGATCGACACTGTCAATAATACACTACCAACTCATAACAATCGACAACATACCTGAAAGGACATAATGGTTCCCTCTATAAAAAATCGAGCTTGAGAAATAAATATTTTTCTCTATGGACCAACATAAGAAGAATAGAATTGACCCCCCACATCAAGCGAGAACCTCCAAGACCAACGGTGCACACGGAGGGTATACTACCAATAAATTCACAAACAGGGTGACAATTCCTGTGATAGGAGAGACTATGAATAGAGGAGCAGAGGCTTCATTTTGGTCCTATAACAACACTGTTATAACCCTAAATTGCACTATCCCTACTTACCTAGCATCAGGCCTACTCATGCCTCTTCCTAGCCAAAGCCATGCTGAACAAAACCTAAAAAAACCACTTAAATCAAGTAACCCGCGCCCTAACCTCTCACATGGCGCGGTGGACCACTTGCTAGCCTTCTACTGCATGCGGGTGATCGCGGGCTAACCCACTACAGCCTGCGTTTACCTAACAAAGAAAAAAATCAGGAAAGTTTCCGCTGGAACGAAGAGCTTTTTGTCAGTTAACTATAACTCCCAGCCATGCATGGCCGAGAGTTCGCTTAAAACCCTAGCTCCTTCTAGCCTATAAAAGGAGGGGTAGGGATACTATTTAAGGAGGAAAAATCATAGCAAAGAAACGCTGCCAAAATTGCCAAGTCCATTATTGTCCCAACCCTTTAGCCTTTCCTCAAGCTTTAGGAGAAGTTTAAGCAAAGCAGTTGGAGGACAAAGAATAGGAGGAGCCCAGGATCAGGATCGTGGAACAGTGGCCGGCCTCAGAAATCATTGTAAGTTGGTTCATATTGAGGTTAATGAAAAAGATACTTTTCCTGTCCCGAATACATGAGTCTTATCTATGTTATTTGATTTGTGTTTAATCTCTAACCCTATAATAGATCAGTAGCATGCATGCGTAGTTTTTTCTTGATTGCAGGGAAGCTTTTTGGAAGGAGCAGCAGCAGCAAGGGGATAAAAGCTCAACAGAGGATCTACTTCAACCGTCGGAAAAAGGTTGGTTTATTCTTCTCATGTTTGCCTAAGAAAAGGGGTTTCAGATTTGGGTAGAAGGTTAAAAGTAACTTAGGAAGGGTCATGATCTGCATGCAAGTTCAGAACTCTATCTTGCTAGTCCGTAGGGTAGAATACCCCACAACAGAATTGGCGACTCCACTGTGGAGATTTTACTCTTAGGGTTCCCAGATTTGGTTAAAAATCTTTTGGGTAGTTCAAATAAGTTCAGTTTCTGTTTCTTTGCTTATTTTGTTGCCTGTTAGGTCAATGCTAGCAGGGAACCTGGTTATCAATACCAGTTTTCCTTGACTGACGCTTGACATTCATTCTCGGGACACACAGAGGTACCCGCGGCCTACAGAAGCCCTGCCCGCGGGTAACCCGCGCCCTAACCTTTTACAGCCCACGGTCATCCGCTTGCTGTAGAGGTTTCAGTAGCGTGTAGCTTGCAGAAGGATTTAGAGGCAGTCCCCTCTTCCCTGTCAGAAGTTGATCTTCTCAGGGGGCTTTCTGGATCTTGTCTGGGTCTTGTTGGTTTATTGTCTTGTTCTTCAGTCTGTCTTACAAGTGTTGGCAATAGGATTTAATATTACTGAGATAGTTTTTGCTTGAGCAGTCGGCCAGGAGCCTATCTGACATTCTCTCTCCCTGGCTCTCCGGCGCTAGAGAACGAAGATTGAATGCCTTGCTTTCCTGTGCAGTCATATCTTAGTAATAGTGTCGGTCATTCTTTGCATATGTTTTCTTGCTTGCAAATTTTCTTTTTTTGTTGAAGTACCAGCATCCAAGCCTTTCAGAGACCCTGGTTGTCAATACCAGAGGCCTCTTTTAGGTCTGGACTGCCTGTGTTTGATTTTTCTCAGATTTTATACCTACCCGCGGGTTGATTTAGTCTTGAGCGCAGGTACCCGCAAGTTGTTCTAGATTAGCACGCGGTTGACCGCGTGCTGTCTTAGTGACAGTCGCGGGTCTGTCTGGTTGCCTTTCAGCCTGGGTGGGGTAGTCATCCCCTCCTATGGTGAGAAGTACTCCTTACAGGGTTTGGAGTCTGTGGCTGCACAGTCAGCAGGTTAGGGCATCTTTTCCTTAGCCTGTGTTTGTTATTTGATTTTTTTTTTGATAGAAAAGACAAAAGAGAAAAAATATTTGTTTTATGGTTTTTAGGCAAGTGTTGGAATTTGGGTTGTTGAGATTGCTTTGTTTCATTTTTTGTGCTCTGATTCTGTTTGCGATCTGCACTTTAAGCCAGAGTTTCCTTTTAACTCTCTTGGTTTTGTTCTTGTCATCATTTTTCCTTGTGATTTTACAACGAAATAAAAAAAAAAATTTCTTTCATTTTCTTCTTGATTTGAGGATTGTGTTGTTGCGTCAGTAGCTTGAAAAGAAGTCTTGTTGCATAAGTTTTTGTAGTGCATGTCTAGTATAAGTAGCTCATAGATCTGAGTGAAAATCCTTCATATTTACTGCATAAAATCTTAGTAATTTCAGAAAAAGAAGTCTTTTCATTGAAAAGTTGTTGGTTTTGCATTTTAGAAAAAGTTTGTTTCCAAGCATTTTTGTTCATTTTTTCTTTGAGTCTTTTTACACACCATCAGTTTCACTTCCGCACCTTGATATTTAAAAATCCCATTAAAAGTAATGCTAAATAAAATCAAGTAGACTTTTCTGTTTGTAGGGTGCATACATTAGCTTAAGAATAGGGCCTTGGAATAGGTTGGAGAGTAAATTCTCCAAGGCCACCCAAACCAAACATTGGAGTCTGTCAATAGGGAGTGTAG
>JASDQU010945751.1:53961-66704 GCA_032191745.1 Picea mariana
TTAACACCTTTGGCCACTGAAGGATTTTTCCGAGTATCATTTCCTAGAACTTCAGTCTTGTCCTTTTTCCTTGAACTTGTATGTTTGTGATCCTCGTTCCTCCCTTTTAACGTAATATTCTGTTATTGTTTTTTCCAAATCAACAAAAAGAACGAAAAAAAAAAAATCAAATATACCCCAAAAAGAGGATGGGAAAAGTATTTTTTTCGTTGGCAGCATTATGAGTTGCCCTTGGATAAAGCACATCTGTCTGTTTGATTCATCATACTATGGGATGTAGTACGACCTTAGGAATATTTGCTCGTTACAGAGTTGTGTCCTCCACCATTTGGTTACTCTTCCAAACATATGGAGAGTTTGCGTTGCCTCCTGCTTCGTAGACTTATGATTAACAAATATGTTGCCTGAGTCTTATCACTTGTCGTGCTATTATCCAAGGGAAGTTTGTTACTTATCCTGAGTCGGCCACTCTGCAATATGTCTCTTGTCCGCATACCCGGCCATCCTGAACGTCCAATCAAGTCTTTGTTCGAAATCACTGAAGCCTTCAGTCCGATCATCAAGATTATCAAGTCCATAACCGACAAGTCGTCGAAGACCTCTGGGTAGTGCAGTCGTACATTCATATTACACTCCTACCTGATTTTAGAAGATTTTGAAGTTGTTGCTCGAGCTCTGAAGTACAGGCATCAGGCCGAATCATCTTCTGAGAGATGGATACTTTCTTTGTATATCTTTCTGATTTCGAGATGTAGCTCCACTGTGTATTGTTCGCGGCTACTCTTTATAGTTATTTGACATGGATCTACAGTGTATTTGATTGGTAGCCATGGTTCTGATTTATCCCGAGCATGGGTATGCCCGCCTTGGTGAGACATTTGATATTTTTTGCAGACGGCACTTCCCGATTCCTGATTCCTGGGCTCACTTATTCCGCATATCAGTACAGATTGGTAAAGAATTGGTAATGTATTTCAGCCATCAGATGCTCTTCTGACCTCACACATTAGGGAGCATCTGTTATAACCCTAAAATGCACCACACAGGTTTACCTGGCATCAGGCCAACTCATGCCTCTTCCTAGCCAAAGCCATGCTGAACAAATCCTCAAAAAACCACTTAAATCAAGGAACCCGCGCCCTAACCTTTCACTGGGCACGGGTGACCGCTTGCTGTCCTTCTACTGCACATGGGTGACCGTGGGCTAACCCACTACAGCCCGCGTTTACCTAACAAAGCAAAAAATCAGGAAATTTTCCGCCGGGACGAACAGCTTTTTGTCAGTTAACTGGAACTCTTCGCCATGCATGGCCGAGAGTTCGCCTAAAACCCTAGCTCCTTCTAGCCTATAAAAGGAGGGGTAGGGGTACTATTCAAAGGGGGGGAAATCATAGCAAAGAAACTCTGCCAAAATTGCCAAGTCCATTATTGTCCTAACCCTTTAGCCTTTCCTCAAGCTTTAGGAGAAGTTCAAGCACAATAGTTGGAGGACAAAGAAGAGGAAGACCCCAGAATCAGGATCGTGGAATGGTGGCCGGCCTCAGAAATCATTGTAAGTTGGTTCAAATTGAGGTTAATGAAAAAGATACTTTTCCCGTCCCGAATACATGAGTCTTATCTATGTTATTTGATTTGTGTTTAATCTCTAACCCTATAGTAGATCAATAGCATGCATGTGTAGTTTTGTCTTGATTGCAGGGAAGCTTTCTGGAAGGAGCAGCGGCAGCAAGGGGATAAAAGCCCAACAGAGGATCTACTTCAACCGTCGGAAAAAGGTTGGTTTATTCTTCTCATGTTTGCCTAAGAAAAGGGGTTTCAGATTCGGGTAGAAGGTTAAAAGTAGCTTAAGAAGGGTCATGATCTGCATGCAAGTTTAGAGCCCTAGCTTGCTAGTCCGTAGGGTAGAATACCCCACAACACCGAAACAGAAGGCCAGAGAGATGTGGAAGGACTAGGAGTTGAGCTACCTTTCATTGGAATGTTGATCAAGATCATGAAATTCAATATTGGAATAGATCAAACACCGAAGCTTGCCAATGTTGAAGATTATTGGGATGTTTCCACTATTGACAAGACTATAGAGTTGCTACATGAGTATCAGGACTTGTTTCCAATCAATTTCATTGATATGAAGGGAATTAAAGGGCCTATGGGAGAGATGAGGATCCCTTTGAAACCAGGTGCAAGACCATTCAAACAGAGACCCTGCATATTGAATCCTGGATATAAGGAGAAAGTGAAGATTGGGCTCGACACAATGTTGGAAGAAGGGATCATAGAACCTGTCGAAGAGTCAAAATGGATTAGCCCTATGGTGGTACAAGATAAGAAGATAGGATAGATTAGGATCTACATAGATCTTAGGAAGTTGAACAATGCATGTTTGCATGACCCCTCCCCCATGCCATTCAATGATGAAGTGTTAGATAATGTAGGAGACCATGAGGTATATTCTTTTACAGATGGATTTTCAGGATACCATCAGATCCGGATTACAAAGGAAGATCGCCATAAGACCACATTTGCAACAAAATGGGGATCCTACCAATATACAGTGATGCCATTTGGATTGAAGAATGCCCCAACCATATTTTCTAGGGTGGTGGTAGAAGCATTCAAGGATTTTTTACATAAATTTCTAGAAGCATACTTTGATGATTGGATTGTTTTTAGTTTATTGAAAAATCACATTGAATGTCTAAGGCTAATGTTGGACAAGTGCAGGAAGTGTCATATTTCCCTAAACCTGAAGAAATGCATCTTCTTTTCATCATTTGGAGTGGTGTTAGGTCATATTGTATGCAAGCAAGGATTGTTGGTAGACCCATCTAAAATTTCCATTATAGTCGATCTACCCCCTCCTACTTCAGTCAAATAGCTACGCATTGCGCTCGAACACTCTGGATACTATAGGAAGTTCATTAAGGGCTATGCACAAATTAAAACACCCATGGAGAAGATTTTGAAGAAAGACTATCAGTTTCATTGGACAGAAGAATGCCAGCAGAGTTTCGACACACTGAAACAGAAAATGGTTACCGTGCCTATTCTGATTTTCCCAGATTGGAGTAAGGAGTTTCATGTGCATGTCGATGTATATTCCATTTCATTCGGAGCTATGTTAGCACCACCGGGAATGGGAGACATCGACCACCTGTTAGCCTTTTCTAGCAAAAATCCATCAACAACTGAGATTAATTAAACCACTAGGGTTAGCCATGGTGTATGTGTTGCAGAAGTTCYGCCACTACTTGTTGGGAGGACACTTTAAAATGTTTACTGATCACTCCATGCTAAAATACCTAGTCAACAAGCCAGTGTTGGGGGGAAGAATATGCAAATGGCTTYTGCTATTTCAGAAATATGATTTTGATATTTTGGTTAAGCCAAGAAGAATGAACAAAGGCCCTAACCACTTGTCGAGGTTGGAACTTGGAGAATATCCTACTAGTTTGGAGGATACACTGCCAGATGCACAGTTGCTAGCCATTATAAATATTGATGATCACTTCACAAAGATAGTCCAGTTCCTATCAACAAGAATGGCACCTAATGAATACACAATCACCCAAAAGAAACAGCTGGTATTTCAGGCTGCAGACTTTTCACTTATAGTTGGACAGCTATATAACATGGGACTTGATGAGATACTAAGGAGGTGTGTTATGGATGCAGAAAGACCGTTGATCCTCACTGAAGCTCATGAAGGAATCGTAGGAGGACACTATKCAAGGAAAGAAACAACRCAGAAGATTATTAGGGCTTGCCTTTGGTGGCCTACTCTACACAGAGATGCTAAGGATTATTACAGAGACTGCGATGCATGTCAAAGAGTTGGGAAACCGTCCAGAATAGATGAAATTCCTTTAGCACCACAGTTGACCCTACAGGAATTTGAGAAATGGGCCATTGAATTTGTAGGGCCTATAAACCCACCAGGAAAGCACACAAGATCAAGGTACATAATCACTGCGACAGAGTACTTGACAAGATGGGTCAAAACAAGAGCAGTTAAGGACTATAGTGCAACTAAAGTTTTTCGCTTCATATTTGATGACATCATAACTAGGTTTGGATGCTCGAAGATCCTTATGAGTGATCAAGGCACACATTTCATCAATAAGACAGTTGAATCCTTGACTAAGGAATTTGTAGTCCATCATCAGAAGAGAACACCTTACCATCCACAAGCGAATGGGATAGTTGAAGCATTCAACAAGATCTTGGAGACAATGCTAACAAAGATATGCAGTGTGAACAGGGATGACTGGAATTTAAGAGTACCATTAGTATTATGGGCTGATAGAACCACTTGCAAGAAACTAACCATGCAGACCCCCTTCAAGTTGGTGTATGGTCTCGAAGTCATTGTCCCAATGGAATATTTGGTGCCAATCTTAAGAATTGTTGCTTTTACAGATATGGATGACACTGGAGTTATTCGAGAGAGGCTTGCGCAGTTGGTCGAACTGGAATAAGACCAATTCATTGCAGGATTTCACCAGCAGGTTCAGAAGAAAAGAGAGAAGGCCTACCATGACAGACACATCAATAATAAGGTATTTAAGAAAGGTGATTTGGTACTGGTATATGACAGTAAGTTCATGAAGCATCCTGGGAAGTTCAGAACACATTGGCTTGGGCCATATGAGGTCACCTATGTTACAGAAGGAGGAGCTACGAAGTTGAAGACTTTGAATAGAGAATGGAAGGAAGGTTTGGTGAATGGGAGTCAGTTGAAATTGTATTATGACAACCATATGCCTCATAGATCTCAGTAAAAGCATGAGGAAAAGGGTCTAGGTACCAGGTGCAGTTGAAACTGGGTACCAGACACATAAAAGATAGTCTGCACAAGGAAGGAAAGGAAGACTAGAGATGGAAGCACAGGTTTCCCCGTGCAGTCTGAAGCCAAAGAAAACCAGAAAAATCAGATATGAAGTGCCTTGGGACAAGTCACAAGTGAGTGTTGGGGGCCTGTTGTCCCTTGGGTATGGAGGTAAGTGAAGAATAAAGCAGAAAAGGAAAAATGCAAACTACGCAGAATACACAGTGACTATTACTGGGTCGAAGTAAGAAAAAGAGCAGAAAAGATGGAGAGAAGTAAGAGAAAGCAAGACGTTGGATGAGGAGATCGAGGATGACAAATCAGAAAGGAAGATAGATCGTGAACAACTCAGCAAACAGAAAAAGCCACCATTGAATGCTTTGGATCACCACGCGAGAAGGAAGGAAAGACAGGCTGGCGAAGCCCTAAAAACGTGGGTCAAGTTGACCTAGGGTTTTAGACACCTAGGGTTTTGGTATCTATGGTTTTGACACTTAGGTCTTGGCCTAAGGCTGTCGGTGAGTTATTTTAATGTATAAATAGAGGTCTAAAGGACCTGGGATGGGTTGTTGTTGGTATTGTTGGTTCTAGTTTTGTTATTGACATGAGTGATTATTGTTGTGTGAGAGGGAAGTGCTAAGTGTAGAGCCTTCTGGTTTTGTAAGATATTCAGCTGTGTGTGAAGATCAGTACTGCAATTGAGTGCGCAGGAAAGGGAGAGATAGAGAAGAGAAGAAAGAAGATTTTCTAGCTGAGAGTGCAGACAAGAACAGTATGCTCCATCTTAATATATTATAAAACACAATTATGTGTACGTAGCCCTAAAGAGAGAGTGAACCATGTATATTTGTGTTGTATGTGATTGATGCTCTGTTCTTTGTTATTTTATATACTGTTATAGCATTACTGTGTTAGATCTGATAGATAGTTGTGCGGAGTATATCTAAGATGGTAAGTGATATATAAATGTTGTAATGTTCTTGTATTGGATCCACTTAATATCCCCTTTGGTTGTAGACATCTATGTCCTGCAAACCCTTCATAGATACTTCAGGTGAGACTGCATCTACCTCGCAGGTGTTGCCAAAAGGGCCAGTAGTTAGGGCTTGTTGGTGCACTCTTGGATTTGAACCCTGGGTCTGCCCCTGTGCCAACACCTTCTTTATAAGGGATGTTGTGTAGATGATAGAGAGTAAGTAGTAAGTAAAGGATGATATACATTGGTATGTTGAATGAAATGTTGAACAATTGATTCAATCGATCAATCGAAGGAATACAAATGATATTTTGTGCAATTCATGAGCATGAGTAAAGCATTTTAGTCTGCAATTTCTTTAGAGGTACCTTGTTGGTTGGGCAAGTGCCCACCGCCCCAACCAAGGTAAACCCCCCTGTACATGTCTTTGTGTGTTGTAAGTCAATTTTGTGAGTGTGAACACTTAATAGTTGCATGTTGTAAATGATTTTAAATGCATTTTGAGTATAGTACGAATTTATTTGATTTTGAATCGGTGTGAGTAAATGGTCATACATTGAACAGAGTAGATAATTCCATTTCCATTTCTACAGATTGATTGATAAGAGTTTGATAGATGTGTGGGATTGTTAAGTAAGTAATTTCTATTGTTTTGAATTTATGATTGTGGTGTTCTTAGTAGGTACAGGAACCATAAGACTTCATCTCTCACCTTCATGTTCCATATAATGAAGTATCTCAATCATATTGATGGTTTCTTGTATTAAATAAGGTTTGATTGGAATTAATAGAGTTATGATTGATTGCATTCTAAGAGTGAATAAAGTGGATTGTTTATTACTATTTCAATTGCTACAAGAAGCAAGATCTAAGTTCATCTCTTCATTTCATGAGCCTGTAATGAACAGACTTGTCATCTAAGCAAGATTCTTTTCAATTCAGTGTTTGTTTGAGAGTTTTGTTATCAGTTTTATCTTCTGAGTTTAAAGTTGTCTGAAGCATTCAGATGTTCTAGAAATAGAGTGTTATGTTATTAATTATTTCTTGATTGATCTAGATACAACAGACATAGATAGTTTATTTGTTTTCGGCACATATAGTGTAACAACTCTTTTGATTATGAATCCTGGATTCACATATAAATCAGTGAAATATACTAAGCATATATATACACCAACACATACACCACCATCCTTGTCTTTGGTCAAGATAGGATATTATACAGAGAGTTTTTTCTCAAATACATGGTCAGCAACAAGTCACAGTCGAATAACCATCCCATCTACTATGTGGAGACTGAGTTGGGGTCTTCTATTGTCTTCAATGATTTTTGTTTTGAAGAGAAAGGGCTAGAGATTGATATGTCTGTCAAAGATAAATCTGATCAACAGATTGAGAAGTTTTTAGAGCAACAGGATAGTGCAGAAAATGAGATGTGGAGCATGAGATTTTATGGAGCTGTCAGCAGGGAGGGAGTAGGAGTTGGTGTGTAGATTAACCCCCCGGACCAGCTACAAAATTGTTCTCTTATAAGATGGATTTTGATTGCACAAACAACATGGTTGACTATGAGGAATTGGTGTTAGGATTGAAGGCTTTAAAAGAAATGTGTGCTAAGAGGATAGTTGTTCATGGGGATTCTAAGTTGATCATAAATCGGGTGAACGGAATATATCAAGCCAAGCACCCTAGCTTAAGAGAATACAAGAATACAGTGCTTGAGCTTCTTGAATAATTTTCATAATATAGACTCTCAACAATTCCAAGGGGTCAGAATCAGATTGATGATGCCCTTGCCACTTCGGCTTCATTTTTTAAAATTTCAATCTTTCCTAGAAGGGGATATGAAGTTGAGATCAAGCACAGAACATCAGTGCCTAATAATATTAAGTACTGGAAAGTTTTTGAATATGATAAAAAAATAGAAATTTTCCTCAAAATGGAAGATGGATTTGAAAATTTGAATATTGATGAAGAATATTGTGATGAAGAGGTGGATGCAGCTATTTTCACAAAGGATGGCTACTTCAAAAAGAAGATTGTTGGTAGAGATATAGTATAGCTGAAGAGTAACATCATTCCCAAGGGTCTAGTCCCATTGGAGAAACTCTTTGATAACAATGATGTGGCTAGGAGTCCAAATATTACAGTAAATGAAGGGGATGTTGAAGATTGCAACATTGGGACTCAAGAAGATCCCAAGATCATCAAGCTGTCTAAAACACTCAGCCCAGAAGTCAAGCAAAAATATGTCAATTTGATGAAAGAATTCCTTGAAGTTTTTTCCTGGAGCTATGAAGATATGAAATTTTATAACACCAAGGTAATTCAGCATGTGATCCCAATCAAAGAAGATCATAAACCTTTCAAACAAAAATTAAGAAGCATAAATCATTTGTTGTTTCCCTTGACTGAGAAAGAGATAAAGAAGTTGTTTGAAGCCAAGATCATAGTATCTTTGAGGTTTTCCAAATGGGTGGCAAATCTGGTGCCTATCAGAAAGAAGAGTGGGGAGATCAGATTGTGTGTGGACTTCAGAAATATGAACAGGGTTTCTCTCAAGGATAACTACCCACTGCCTAAGATGGATCACATCCTATAGAAAGTGGTAGGTTCTCAGAAAATGTCAATGTTGGATTGTTTCTCTAGATACAATCAGATCATGGTGCATCCTGATGATCAAGAAAAGACAGCATTCACAACACCATGTTCATGTATCCCAAGATGCCTTTTGGGCTAATGAATGCAGGGGAAATGTTTCAAAGAGATATGGACACAACTTTTGTTGATGAGAAAGACAAACTCATTGTTATCTACCTAGATGAGATCAATGTGTACTCAGTTTCTGATGAAGAACATATCAAGCATTTAAGAAGGGTTTTTTAGAAGTGCAGAAAGTTTGGCATTTCATTGAACCCCAAGAAGTCAAATTTTGGCATGGAAGAAGGGAAGCTACTGGGACACATTATTTCAAATGAGGGGATAAAGATAGATCCCAGTAGAGTTGAGGGGATCTTGAAAATTGGCACACCCAGAAGCAAAAAAGAAGTGCAATCTTTCCTGGGGAAAGTCAATTTTCTGAGGAGATTCATCCCTACCTAGATGAAATCATAAATTACATCACTAACATTCTCAAGAAAGGAAATGAGATAAACTGGACCCCAAAAGACAGGAAATACTTTGAATACATCAAAGTGGCATTGACCAAAGCCCCAGTACTGGCCAGCCCTAATTTTGAAAAAGACTGTATATTGTTCTCTTTTGCCTCAGAGCACACCATTGCTAGTGTTTTACTACATAAGGATGAGAAAAATTTTGAGAAGCCTATAGCATACTATAGCATGACATTGAGGGATTCCCCATTGAAGTATGATATCATGGAAAATCATGCATATGAATTGGTCAAGGCCCTGAAGGAGTTCAGAGTTTATATCTTGCATTCTCATACCACTACTTATGTGCCCAGCAATTCTGTGAAAGATATTTTAACTCAGCCTGATCCTGAGGGGGAAGGGGGAAAGTGGGAAAGTGGATAGGTGTGTTGTTGGAATATGACCTTGAGATAAAACCTACAAAGTTTATCAAAGGGCAGGGACTTTCCAAGTTGATGGAACAGACAAATTGTGAACTCCTGGGAATAAATTTCATTGTTGATTTATCAACAGATTCAGGAAAAGAAAGATCCCCCCAGATATCCCAAAGATTCCTTGACTCCCCATGGTATGCAGATATCATTTATGTGTTGAGAAATTTGCAGGCACCTCTTGAATTGATTAAAACTAAGGCCATATTTTTAAATCTGAAAGCAGAAAAGTTTTGTATGGTAAATCAATCTCCATATTGGACGGATCTAGGGGGGATTTTGTTGAGTTGTTTACTAGAAGAGGAATCAGAGAGGACCAACAGATATTTCCATAATGGTGACTGTGGAGGACATCATTATTGGAAGACTACTGTGCACAAGATATTGAGGTTTGGGTTCTATTTTCCTAGCATATTTTATGATGTCTAACAAGAGGTTTCAAGATGTCATGAATGCCAAATTTTTTATGGGAAAAGAAAATTGCAGCCTTTACCTTTGAAACCCGTATCTATTGAAGCACCCTTCAGACAATGGGGCCTTGATTTCATAGGGGAAATTCATCCACAGTCCTCAGCTCAACAAAAGTGGATTCTTACAGCCACAGATTACTTCACTAAGTGGATTGAGGCAGTTGCCACCAGGCAGGCCACACATGTTGTTATCATCCAGTTTTTGGAGGACAATATTTTGTCCAGGTTTGGGTGTCCAATCAAAATCATTACAGACAATGCAACAGCATTTAAGTCCAAAAATATAGAGAAATTTTGTAGTGACTACAACATAACCCTTGGTCACTCCACATATTATTACCCTCAAGGTAATGGTTTATCTGAGTCATCAAATAAAAGCTTAACCAGAATTATCAAAAATTTGTTGCAAGATAACAAAATATCTTGGCACAAAAAGCTCATTCACGCACTATGGACTGACAGGATCACTCCAAAAAGATATATTTCCACTTCACCTGTTAAGAACCAAATATCAATATAGCATAGAAAAACCTTAGAATAAGTACTCAACGCCTTGAAAAAGATAGAATTTCAGATAATAAGCCTCTTCGAAGGGGAAACCTCCTTTTACACCACATAAATGTTCAAGTACAAGATGATTCCAAATGAAAATGTCTCCTTGGTATATATAGGATACTAGGAGGTACAATTACAACTAATGGACCCAAGCCGACATAAATAAAATAACATTACTAATGTAATATTCCCCAATTAAGGGGTAATGTGACACTATTTAGGGTTTAACATGCCCCTCCCCTTCATACAAGTGTTTTCTACAACACTTGAGTAATTATGTATGCTTTTGTATCAAAGACTCATCTTCCCAAGTGGAATCTTCAGCAGGAAGTTTCCTCCACTTAATGAGATACTCTGAAATGGATCTATTCCTTAGCTTGCAAATTCTTATGTTAGTGATGGCTTCAAGATCCAATATGATTTTTCCTTCCTCGTCAATTTCTATAAATATAGTTTGAACTGGGATCTTGTCACCTATAACCTTCTTTAAGCATGAAACATGGAAAAATGGGTGCACTTGTGAGGATGCATGCAACTCCAATTTGTATGCCATAGTACCAATATTTTGCAACACTTTATAAGGACCATATTACTTTGGTGATAATTTATATCCTTCTTGGCTTGCTTGAGGGACCTCTGTTTGTATGGTTGTAGTCTTAAAAACACCCAATCCCCTACTTCAAAACTTATTTCACTACGATGTTGATTTTCTTGTTGTTTCATGTGATTTTGTGCCATGGTCAGGTTGTCTTTTAAGATTTGGAGGACTTGTTGTTGATACTCGATGTGATCTTCCATTGCTTGAACCTTATATTTTTCTTTTAGAAAATAAGTTATGGAAGGAGGGTGGTATCCATAGAGTGCCATAAATGGTGTCATTTTTGTTGCAATATGAAAGGAAGTGTTATACCACCATTCAGCCAAGGCTAACCATTTGACCCATTGTGTTTGTTTATCAGAGACAAAGAAACGAAGGTAGCCTTACAGACATTTGTTCACTATCTCGGTTTGTCCATCAGATTGAGGATGATAGGATGAGCTATGAGCCAATTGAGTACACAAAAAAGAAAATAATTATGTCCAAAAATGTCCAGTGAAGATAGGTTCTATGTCACTTACAATAATCTTTGGGATTCCATGTAGTTTTTGAACTGTCTCTATGAATGAGGTGGCAACTGTACTGGCTTTGAAGGGATGAGAGAGTGCACAAAAGTGTGTGTACTTGGTCAGTCTATAAACAATCACCATGATGGCACTCTTTCCTTCAGACTTCGGTAACCCTGTGGTGAAATCCATGGAAACCTCCTCCCAATGCTGACTTGGGATGGATAATGGTTGTAAAAGACCTGGGGTATTAATTATTTCCACCTTATTTTGTTGGAAAACCAAACATTCTGCTATAAACTTTTGAACATCAATTTTAAGACCATCCCAAAAAAATTCCTTCTTGACCCTATGGTAGGTTTTCAAAAATCCTGAGTTCTCTCCTACCGGAGAGGTGTGCAATTACAATAGTACCTTTTGTTTGATTTGGGAGTTCTTACATAAATATAAGCTATCTTTGTACCATAGTGAATCATTTTTCCATGTAAATGTATCTGATGCACTGGAATCCTGCTGCAACCTTTGAATGAGAGTCCACACATTTTCGTCATTCTTCCATTCATCCCTCACTTCTATTATCTAATCGGGTTGGATGATCGAGATAGCACAGAGAAAGGCCTCAACATCTTCATCCTTTCTTGAGAGTGCATCTACCACAACACTTTGCTTCCCTTTTTTATAGATGATTTCAAAATAATAACCCAATATCTTGGTCACCCATTTTTTTTGTTCTTCTCAAGATAGTCTTTGTTCCAAGAAGTATTTAAGACTATCATGATTTGTTTTGACCTTGAAGTGCCTACCTATTAGGTAAGGGCACCATTTCTTCAATGCATGTAGTATTTCCATCATTTCCTTCTCGTAAATGGGTTTGTGTAAGTCATTTACCTTGAGTAGTCGACTTTCAAAAGCCAGGGGCCTTCCTTCTTGCTTTAGGACAACACCTGTTATCACTCCAGGGAACTACTTAGGGCTGTATGCTAAGTATGTCTGGTAACTTAGGAATTCAATATTTTTATAGCAAAATGGATCGATGGGATATCACAATAGCTCAATGAAAAGGTTGCTTATCAGATAGTTAAATAAACCAGTGCTCTTAGGAAGTGTAAATCAGATGATAAATAACAGAGATGGAATGCAGAATATTTCTGAAACAACCAAGTATATTAACATGCAGGGTTTATTCAACCAAATACATGCATAACATCGGGTCACACACAGCAATAA
>JASDQU010945752.1:0-10489 GCA_032191745.1 Picea mariana
TGCACATGCAAGTTTAATCGGAATATGTTTTCGAATCTTCAGTCGACCTGTCTTTGCTGATGTCGATACTGGCTTCGATATTCGCAAAATAGGTGTCCAATCGCTTCCAGTGTTTGAATTATATAGATAAGACAACTTGCTTGCTTGTCGCTTGCCTATATGCGATTCATGGAACTTAATCCAAAGGACATCCACTTTTTCTGTCTTCGTATAGCCTTTCAGTATTCCATTTGCACCATTCACCAAGCCATCCTGTGAATCATAGTTACAGGCATATATTTCAACCAACATTTCTAATTTGAGGACAAGCTGCAAAGGTAAAGTGACTAAATGTTCATGACGTGGCACATTTCAATGGTTGTCTTCTTCCAGGTCAATCGAATTGATGATGATATCATCGCTAGGCATGAGAGACAACATGTGGTTGTTATGCATTGCAACATCCTTGTTTCTGTAGAACAGGTAAGGGAACGTTGGGTCTGTTGGTGTAGGCCGTAAGAACCTCGAATTGATATAGGTCAAGTCATCATATGTTTGGTTGTTTGTGCACATTCTATTCAAAATTGCAATGAATGTTTCATCTGTCTGGCACATTGTAGTACTAAACTCAAATCATTTAATATTGTCTCTCCAGAAGTCATGGGTGACTATTTCCATGTTAATGGTAGGTTGTTCAAATATCAAAGAATCTTGGATGGGCTGTGCTTGGTAAAGATCCCCATAGAATATCATGTCAATGTTTCCAAAGTATTTCGTCTGCACATGTTTTATGCTTCTTAGTCGGTTGCCAATGGAATACAAGAACCGACTCCCAATCAAATATGCTCCATCTATAAAGACAAGTTGGAGTTCCTCATAAAGCTTAGATAATGTATCCAACATTTCTTTGCTAAGTGGAAGAAATTGTGACTTGTTAAAAGGCATTAAAAATGCAGAGTGGACTGTTGTTCCACCAACATTGTATGCAACTTTTCCTGTGTATGCAACTATTAGGCCCTTTGGTTTCATAGGATCAGAGCAATTGTTTGAATCATAGATTCGTATAAGCATTTGGAACAATGCTTTCGTTGTGAATGTCTTGCCTGTTCTTGCTCCGCCTGTAAGGAACACGTACACATGACTGTTCATGTTCAAGCATTTTTTAAGAGCAATGTCCTTTAGAATTGTTTGTTGTTCATGATTCAACAAATGTATTATTCTATGGTATTCATTATTTTCAATTAGGAAAGGATGTTTTGTAACTTGAAAACCAAGGTTGATACGTTTTTCACTTCTAGCCGTTGGGGGACGAGGAAAATCCGCTTGTAAGTCATAGGACTCGGAAGGAGCTATGGTTGTTTTTCGGTTTCTGAATGTCTCATCATGATCGCTAGGGTTTTCTAGGTCATTAAGTACGACTTCTAGATCACCCCATGTTGGATTAACATTGTA
Organism: Picea mariana; assembly: GCA_032191745.1. Classification (NCBI taxonomy): domain Eukaryota; kingdom Viridiplantae; phylum Streptophyta; class Pinopsida; order Pinales; family Pinaceae; genus Picea; species Picea mariana. Next base: position 1,432 of record JASDQU010945752.1, read on the forward strand.
GGTAAATCTAGCTTCATTGATGTGCACTATATTCTCAGACACAACATACGCAGCCTCCCATGTAGAGAAGTTATGTTTTAATGTCTCTTCGTTTCCATCGAACGAAACGTACAACAACAGTTTTTCTCTACAATAGTTTTCGTAGTCACAATGTTTATTGTATTTGACAAACCGTATGATAGAGGGTTTTTTTCTTTTTGATATGGGTGCACCATTTTTTTTGTAATGCGATACGAATTCTGCTAAGTAGATATGCCTAATAGGAGATGGACACTGGATGTAATAATCAATAATAGAGCGACATAGCACGCATTATGAATTGTCAGGCTCTTGTTGTAGCAAAACCGGTGGTTTAAGCACAAATGTACGTTTTTCAAGTGGAGATGTGTTTATGAAGACACATTTTCTTGAACTACAAGTGAGGGGTAAGGAAAGTGCAATGTGAACTGCTTGCTGAGCAAACATTTGTTGAAGATTAAGCAATGTAATGCTAAGTGTGTGTATCATTTGTATGTCATCGATATGACTTCTTTCATGTTCTTTGCGTATTCTTTTGAATGCACTTGTCATAGATTTGTCAATCTTCGTCATATACGAGGTACAATACGATGTTGCATCATATGCATTCAACATGTACTGCGCATCTGTATTTGCTTTCCACATAAATGGCATGTCCTTGGAGAAACTGTTGTTCCAAATATGGGAGAGTTTTCATTTAAGGAAAAGTGTTGGTTGCCTAAGCGTACATTGTATGGCGTACTCATCTTCTGATAGATTTACTTGTGTCAAGAAGGCATCAAAGCTCATCATTTCGTCAAATTCTCCTTGTTCTAGAAATGTGAACAAGGATTTAGATTTCTCAACAACAACATTGTCCTCTAAACTAACTGGCTCTATGATTCTTGTATCTCTCATTGGCGGCACAAGAAAGTTGTATCTGCAATGCAAGTTTTTTTCGTTTTCTACAACTTCTTGTATGGTAATGTCTATGGACTTTCGCAAGTTCTGGATCGAAATGATCTATGTTGCATGTTATGTATTTATCCACAAATTGTTCGATCTCTGAATTGATATCAACTCCATAGACAGGTGCACCCTCTATCCACAAAAGTGTGTGGTCATGTTCATTTCCCCTATTCTGGAATTCAGTCACAAAAAAGTAGTCCGACATTTTTCCAAAAAACGTTTCATCATGGCATATCAATTGTCTCAAAGCATTTATTCTATGTCTATAGTGGCGAGTACATGTCACCGGGTCTTTTCTTATGAGGTAGTCAATGTCATTATTTTCCAGTGTATCGGTTTCTTTTTTACGTTTCATGTTCCTATGCAGATCAGATATGACATCCACCAATGGATCCCAACAATGCTCTACACTTGTAAATGTGACAAACAATGTTGGCGGGCCCAATTGTCGACAACAAAGCAAAAATATTTTTTTTGTTTTGTTGCAAATAGTTAGGAGAGGTGCGAATGTTTTTGAAATCTATGTATCCAATATCAAATTTCAGAATTTTTTCTAGGTTTACTTTGTACTTCACATCCTTGGCCAACAAATTTCTTCCTTGTAACTGCCCTTTTCTTATTCGGACCCACATGCAGGACAAAACTTGCTTTATTATTATGCACATTGTTTTGAAAAAGAAATTTGTTATGTGACAGGAGAAGTAACCGCTTGAATGTAGCAGCTCTCATTCGTTCTGTAATATCAGCGCCATGTGGATTTCCATAGAAGAGTGTTGGAAAGTTCATTTCCGCAGCGAATTTGTCCTTGAATATTCCAAGTGTACGTTGCCCCTCGGCAGGTGCAATTTCGACAATTTTGTCTTGCAAGTCATGAATGCACTGTGAATCAGTGAATCCATGGACCAATGTTTCAGCAGGTGTTCATTCTCCGATTCATCACTTGTATCAAATTCACTAGGATTTTCGAGAGTGTCTACAGAGTTGCCATCCTCTTCTGCGAGAACATTGTTCCAGTTGCCATTTATACAAATGTTCTCTGCTTTCTACAGGGCCTTGGAACATAATTCCTTTAATGATTTCATAACAACATGCACACGCACTTTGCCCGTATGATAGGCATTTTTGTATTGCAAGCGTCTTTTGAGAGCCACGAAAATTGTCATTGTATTGTTAATAATTGTGGCAACGCTTTTTGCACAACATCTAGCTGAATAGGTACATTAATAATTGATCCTGTTAAGCCCATCCGGGGTCGTTTATAGCCCCAAGGTATGATTTGAGCAAATGCAATTGTTTAGGCCCTTTGGTTTCATAGGATCAGAGCAATTGTTTGAATCATAGATTCGTATAAGCATTTGGAACAATGCTTTCGTTGTGAATGTCTTGCCTGTTCCTGCTCCGCCTGTAAGGAACACGTGCACATGACTGTTCATGTTCAAGCATTTTTTAAGAGCAATGTCCTTTAGAATTGTTTGTTGTTCACGATTCAACAAATGTCTTATCCTATGGTATTCATTATTTTCAATTTGGAAAGGATGTTTTGTAACTTGAAAACCAAGGTTGATATGTTTTTCACTTCTAGCCGTTGGAGGACGAGGAAAATCCGCTTGTAAGTCATAGGACTCGAAAGGAGCTATGGTTGTTTTTCGGTTTCTAAATGTCTCATCATGATCGCCAGGGTTTTCTAGGTCATTAAGTACGACTTCTAGATCACCCCAGGCTGGATTAACATTGTAGGTAAATCTAGCTTCATTGATGTGCACTATATTCTCAGATGCAACATACATAGCCTCCCATGTAGAGAAGTTATGTTTTAATGTCTCTTCATTTCAATCGAACGAAACGTACAACAACAATTTTTCTCTACAATAGTTTTTGTAGTCACAATGTTTATTGTATTTGACAAACCATATGACAGAGGGTTTTTTTCTTTTTGATATGGGTGCACCATTTTTTTTGTAATGCGATACGAATTCTGCTAAGCAGATATGCTTAATAGGAGATGGACACTGGACGTAATAATCAATAATAGAGCGACATAGCATGCATTATGAATTGTCAGGTTCTTGTTGTAGCAAAACCGGTGGTTTAAGCACAAATGTACGTTTTTCAAGTGGAGATGTGTTTATGAAGACACATTTTCTTGAATTACAAGTGAGGGGCAAGGAAAGTGCAATGTGAACTGCTTGCTGAGCAAACATTTGTTGAAGATTAAGCAATGTAATGCTAAGTGTGCGTATCATTTGTATGGCATCGATATGACTTCTTTCACGTTCTTTGCGTATTCTTTTGAATGCACTTGTCATAGATTTGTCAATCTTCATCATATACGAGGTACAATACGATGTTGCATCATATGCATTCAACACGTACTGCGCATCTATATTTGCTTTCCACATAACTGGCATGTCCTTGGAGAAACTGTCGTTCCAAATATGGGAGAGCTTTCATTTAAGGAAAAGTGTTGGTTGCCTAAGCGTACATTGTATGGCATACTCATCTTATGATAGATTTATCTGTGTCAAGAAGGCATCAAAGCTCATCATTTCGTCAAATTCTCCTTGTTCTAGAAATGCGAACAAGGATTTAGATTTCTCAACAACAACATTGCCCTCTAAACTAACTGGCTCTATGATTCTTGTATCTCTCATTGGCGGCACGAGAAAGTTGTATCTGCAATGCGAGTTTTTTTCATTTTCTACAACTTCTTGTATGGTAATGTCTATGGACTTTCGTAAGTTTTGGATCCAAATGATCTATGTTGCATGTTATGTATTTATCCACAAATTGTTCAATCTCTGAATTGATATCAACTCCATAGACAGGTGCACCCTCTATCCACAAAAATGTGTGGTCATGTTCATTTCCCCTATTCTGGAATTCAGTCACAAAAAAGTAGTCTGACATTTTTTCAAAAAATGTTTCATCATAGCATATCAATTGTCTCAAAGCATTTATTCTATGTCTATAGTGGCGAGTACATGTCACCGGCTCTTTTCTTATGAGGTAGTCAATGTCATTATTTTCCAGTGTATCAGTTTCTTTTTTACGTTTCATGTTCCTATGCAGATCGGATATGACATCCACCAATGGATCCCAACAATGCTCTACACTTGTAAATGTGACAAAAAATGTTGGCGGGCCCAATTGTCGGATCATTGCAAAAATATTTTTTTTGTTTTGTTGCAAATAGTCAGGAGAGGTGCGAATGTTTTTGAAATCTATGTATCCAATATCAAATTTCAGAATTTTTTCTAGGTTTACTTTGTACTTCACATCCTTGGCCAACAAATTTCTTCCTTGTAACTGCCCTTTTCTTATTCGGACCCACATCCAGGACAAAACTTGCTTTATTATTATGCGCATTGTTTTGAAAAAGAAATTTGTTATGTGACAGGAGAAGTAACCGCTTGAATGTAGCAGCTCTCATTCGTTCTGTAATATCAATGCCACGTGGATTTTTATAGAAGAGTGTTGGAAAGTTCATTTCCTCAGCGTATTTGTCCTTAAATATTCCAAGTGGACGTTGCCCCTCGGTAGGTGCAATTTCGACAATTTTGTCTTGGAAGTCACGAATGCACTGTGAATCAGTGAATCCATGGACCAATGTTTCAACAGGTGTTCATTCTCCGATTCATCACTTGTATCAAATTCACTAGGATTTTCGAGAGTATCTGCAGAGTTGCCATTCTCTTCTGCGAGAACATTGTTCCAGTTGCCATTTATACAAATGTTCTCTGCTTTCTACAGGGCCCTGGAACATAATTCCTTTAATGCTTTCATAACAACATGCACACACACTTTGCCTGTATGATAGGCATTTTTGTATTGCAAGCGTCTTTTGAGAGACACGACAATTGTCATTGTATTGTTAATAATTGTGGCAACGCTTTTTGCACAACATCTAGCTGAATAGGTACATTAATAATTGATCCTGTTAAGCCCATCCGGGGTCGTTTATAGCCCCAAGGTATGATTTGAGCAAATGCAATTCCCAGAGACACAAGTCTCTCCTCAAGTTTTGTAAGTGCACTTACATATGGTAGTGGTGTATTACATCTTATTTGGTCAGGATTTGTAAACTATGGCAGTTTTCCATTTTCAAGCGATCGTTTGCATGGAAGTCAAACTTTCCCACTGGAAAATGGTTTATCCTGCGTTGTCAAGTGGAGGTATTCTACTTGCAAATCAGGCGTGAAAGACTTACTGTTTTTTAAAAAATTCAATTGTTCACAAATTGCACATGCAATGGAAGGATTGTCTTTCATTTGTTTCATGTAGGTCTATCTTGCATTTTTCTTTCGCANCTCAGGCGTGAAAGACTTACTGTTTTTTAAAAAATTCAATTGTTCACAAATTGCACATGCAATGGAAGGATTGTCTTTCATTTGTTTCATGTAGGTCTATCTTGCATTTTTCTTTCGCAGGGAAGTATGGGTAGAAATTGTTTCCTGGTTTTCATTGCTAGTATTGCATGGTGTTGCTTGTAGACCATGAACTGTCACAGTTGCATGACCATTCTGGGATATGTGATCGCACCTGTTTATGTTCTGTTCTGCACGAAAAAATTTCTTTACATTGTGATATGTGAGTTTCTCTCTAAAAGGAAGCGTATCAATGTATTTTTTTCTCTCGCGCATGACCTTTTCCAAGTTGTGGTAACTTACTCTACGTTTCTTGCCCAAGGGCACGATGATCTGATGGCAATTGGAATGAATTTCACTCTCACTCAGCTTCTGAGAAACTACTTTATGTTTTTTGTTTAAGGCCTCTATGGCCTTATCACAAGTTGGACGAATTTGACGCATATTTTTTTTCAAATTGTGATAACTTACTCTACGTTTTTTGTTTAAGCCCTCTATGGCCTCATCACAACTGTCATGAATTCTATGCATTTTTTTTTTGTTCAAGCCCTGTATGCCCATATTGCAACCGGGAGGAGTCTCATTTTCACTAAAAATCATTCGACGCGTACACAGATTCGATGTCATTTGGGTGGCATCGACATTCAACCCTGAACTACCGATATGTCCAAGCAAAGGTTCATAATGGATATGTGTTGTATCTGTTTTCAACGAGAGGATGTCAATTGTGCCATCATAATTTGAATTAGTAAACCAGGAATGGACACTGCCATCTCGCAAGGCCGACCAGACCTGGATATTCACCCTAAATATCATAGACAACCATTGCAAACAGAATCTGCAACCCTCCATATTCCCTTTCTCATATGGAAGCACCATGTTCACAAGGTATTCCTGCCAACTTCCAACTGCCGGCATATTTTCTAGGAGATATGGCCAAAGGTGATGATCCAAGCACCTAAAAGCCTATTGGCTGCCGCCTATAATTGCATTGCAAAAGGATTGTATAGTGTAAATCCCTAGCGACTGAACATCGAACTCCGCTGCCACCAAACAACAAATTACATTGAACAAACTATCTCCATAGGTAGACACAACATTTGTTGCGAGCTGTAAACCATGGCAATCTATGTGATGCAAAATCCGTTTCCATTGCGATTGAAGGTCTTTGCAAATAATGAACAAGTAAATACGAGGACCTTCTATATTTCATATGGACATTTTTTTGTACAGTAGTGGTTCATAATGGCCACCGACAACATTGGCATCATGGAACAAGATGCAATATGGATTGTCAGATGTAGTTTTGTTGAATAGTAGATATCTTGTTTTTCTTGTCAATGACCATATTCCAACTGATATATTCAGGCAGTTAGACAACCACCATATACAAAATGTATCTCCCCAAAGTCCCCTCTCATGTGCAGGAAGAACTGGAGATGCAAACAGCCGCATCTTTGAAAAATACGTAGCGACATCATGTATTCCATGCAACTGCCGAACACAATCAGATTCCAATTTGTATTCATAGGACCCCAAAGCCTCAACATCGCCATTTTTAAAACAGGTCAAGAAATAATCTATCAATCCATTGTGCAGCTTGGTCGACGAATATCGGAAATGCAATAGAACCTGGAATGTATAGAAAAGGCAATCCCCAACAGTATAGGAGAATGCATCCAATCTAAAAAGCCCATTGCTATGCAAAACCACCTCAATGCTGTCATGTATAATGGACTGTGTATCTATTTCATATGACTCAACATCTATTACTTCTTTTATCTCTTCAACTGTCATTTTGAAGTTGTTTGCTACATACTTTCAGTTTATATGAAAACAGAGAAAAGGAAGGGAAAGAAATAAAAGGTAGCAAAAAAAATAGGAAAGAAAAATAGGGTACCAATCCCTTTATGTATCTTTCAACCTTTTTCTTCTCAACTTCAATCCCCCCTAGTCCCCATACTAGATGAGAAGAAAACAAACCGACATTGGAAACTGAGCCAAACAGAAGAAAGAACGCAAATAGATAAAACCATAACTTTACTCAGCAGAAAGAGAACAGGTGGACGCATTTTTTCAACCCACAAAATAAAATCATTCCCTGTGTCTACACCTCGTTGGATGGTTCCCTCTTCTGATAGGTCCGAACTACTTTTCGTAAACCCCTCTGCATTGCAATTTTCGGAAAATCTATGGACGTGACAGTCGGCATATGAAGACGCATGGTTTCCAGGAAGAGAAAATAAGAGCATAGACAAAGATGGTCTGCAACAGAATTTGGAGGCAGGGACCGCCACCATAGAAAAATAACAATAATAAGGAAACTTACCCGTCAACGAAGGATGACAAGAGCTCAACCCCAAAATCTGCAAACCGCAACATGTCCAACAAATTGCAAAGTTGAAGAACAACAAACCAGTGAACAACCACGAAGAGCTCGAACTACAAGTGCAGGACCTCAACTTTGCAAAGTTGAATCAAACAAGAACCAGAATCATGGAATGAAGCAACGAACAAGGATCGAGCATTGGAGCAGCGATGTCGACCATGAACGAAACTGTATTGCAACACATCTGTATAATAAACATTTAAGACTGCCAGAGCTGTTAGGTAAACAATTAAGATTGTCAGGACCGTCGAAGGGCGTAGGCTTGTGCAAGCATTTAAGAAAAAATGCACGCAAATAAATAAAACCATAACTTTACTCAGCAGAAAGAGAACAGGTGGACACAGTTTTCCAACCCACAGAATAAAAGAATTCCTTGCGTCTACACCCCACTGGATGGTTCCCTCTTCTGATAGGTTCGAACTACTTTTCATAAACCCCTCTGCATTGCAATTTTTGGAAAAGCTATGGACGTGACAGCCGGCATATGAAGACGCATGGTTTCCAGGAATAGAAAATAAGAGCACAGACAAAGATGGTCTGCAATAGAATTTGGAGGCAGGGACCTGCACCATTGAAAAATAACAACAACAAGAAAACTTACTCGTCAACGAAGAATGACAAGAGCTCAGCCCCAAAATCTGCAGACCGCAACAACAGGTCCAACAACTTGCAAAGTTGAAGAACAAAAAACCAGTGAACAACCATGAAGAGCTGGAACTGCAAGTGCAGGACCTCAACTTTGCAAAGTTGAATCAAACAAGAACCAAAATCATGGAACGAAGCAACAAACAAGGATTGAGCACTAGAGCAACGATGCCAACCATGAACGGAATTGTATTGCAACGCATCTGTACAATAAACATTTAAGACTGCCAGAGCGGTTAGGTAAACAATTAAGACTGTCAGGACTGTCGAAGGGCGTAGGCCTGTCCAAGAATTTAAGAAAAAATGCAGCGTGGAAGGCTTGTTTTCTTGAAGCACGCAACAATAAAGAAAAAATCACACATAATAATATGGTAGAGAATGTATTCTACCCAACAGAAAATGCTAAAGGAAACATTCGAACTAATACTAGCATAAATCCACCTTTGACCAATGCATAATAAAATATATGATTCAAAAAGACCATATATGATCAAATACTTTGGATATGCCAACATATTTAACATTGGGAATAGCGAAGGCGACAATAAGACCTCCAATCCGTTGTCCAATTAGATCTTGACAAACATGATACTTTTTATTATATAAAAATCAATGTTTTCACTTCCCTTGTTCCAACAATAGATAATATGGGAATATTTCTGCACAATCTAATACCAGGTCAACGATTTATCAA
>JASDQU010945752.1:32531-49351 GCA_032191745.1 Picea mariana
CTAGGTTTTTAGTTGTTTTTGCCATTGCGTCTGCCTTCGTATTTTCCTTTCACAAAATGTGGAAGAAGCCCAAACACATGAAATTTTTCCTAAGAAAATTGATAGCTGAGGATATGCTTTGGAGCAGGTCTTTTGTCGGTCTAGGCATACCCCGAAGTTCCTTTATGATTATTTCAGAGTCCCCCAACAAAGTTAGAGTTTGAATATTCAGATCATGGGCAAGCTTGAGTCCCATATAGGCTGCAAGGAACTCTGCTTTATTGTTTTTTGTCTTCCCCAATCCCCAGGCGTAATTGGTATTTTTTTCCCCTCGAAATCATAGATGACTCCCCCCGCACCTGCCACCCCTTTTAAGTTTGTAATATTGTTACTAAAGCTTGTGCTAAATTATTGGGGATTAATCTACATGTTTTATGCTTCATTCTCCAACAATTCTTTGATGCTTTACGTGGTTAAATTTGCAATAATTGATTATTTTCTTTGCTTATATACACTCTTGTTTACTTCTGTAATTAGGGACAACAATATTAACTTGCTTGTCCACTTAAATTTGAGCTTGTATACTTGTCTCTTTTTGTGTCTCGGGCAGGTACAAACATCTTTCGTAGGCACTCAAGCACTTGGAAATCATAAACCATCTGCGAGACTCATTATCAATCCACTTCTAACTTGGCAACTTGAACTACGGGGGCATCACTTCCATCGTCTCACTTTTCATCTCATTTCTCCCTAGGGTCACCCAGGATTCCCCCCTTGTGTTGGATTTATCATTCACTAAATCAAGGAGAGGGTTTACCTAAGGTGATAGTGGGTAGATTCTCCCACTGTTATCACCATCCCATGGATTGGGTCAGAATTTTACCAACCTCCAGTTTGCGCGATAACAAGATGAACTTGATGTTCAACCCCTCCCCTCACCCATTTTCATATCTCTCTAGAGATTCAAAAGATGGGATTATCTTTGCACAACCCCATATAAAATAAATATCTAGATATTTAGAATGTATTATCTCTATACACCCCTCTATAATTGTAGCTTTCCGAAGCCCAAGTATAGCCCAAAATTTCATATAATTAACTTTTGTCAATGGCTTCATAAAGATATCGACAATTTGATCATATGTCTTGCAATAAATAAGATACATGACTTTCTCTTATACAAATTGTCTCAACTAAAGGGCTCATAAATAATATCATCAAGCACTAATTGTCTCCACATGTTTCATATTAATGTGAGCAATAAGATCATCAACAACTTGTTTAGATCTTTGGTTGTCACAATACACTACAATCAACTCCTTAAAAGGAAATTTATTCTCACCCATTAGATTGCAAATCCACAATACCTTTGTGTTGACATTAACTACATCCCTATATTAAGCTTTTGTAATCAATAAGGAAAACAAGTTCCACTTTTTACATGACTAGACTATCGATCCAGATCTAAGATGAAATACATAACCAAAAGTCAATTTCCTGCAATCTTTGTCCCTAGCCCAATTCAAACTGGTATAACTGACCAACTAGTTCATATTCTTGTTGCAATACTTTATAAATCTAATATGTACCATTGATATAAAAAATAATTCTCTTTGTGGCCTTCAAATGACTCTCTTTCAAATCTTATATGTACTTGGAGACCACACCAACAACAAATGATATATTAGGTCGATTGTGAGTCAAATTGACGAGGCTATAAACAAGTTTCATGAGGAAAGTAGCATTGAATTTCATAGAATCACCCTCCTTAGTCAGTGTCACTCTCAAATGATATGGTGTAGCACACAATTTACAATGTTCCATATTGAACCTTTGTAATAGATATGAAACATATTTAGGTTAAGAGAGAAAGATATCATCATTTATCTACAAAACTTGGATGCCCAAAAATAAATGCAATAGATTAAGGTTGGTTATTTCAAATGAATATATTCACTATTTATTCAAACCCAAAATTAAGTTATAACTACCTCCAGTAATGACTAAATCATAAACATAAAGTGTGACTTTGCTTGTCGAGCTTTAGACACATGATGTTATGAATAAAGTATCCTAATGAAATTGGTGGTAGAATGATTGAGAATTCATGCACATGGTTAGTATGCAAAACCTGACGAATGTGTATACATGTGTCATAATAATAACCAAATTTTGTGTGGTATCTACAACAACATGTGTTACAAACTATGCATATTCTAACATACCAAGGTTTGAATTTATCGAAATATCTTTGGCCTAGGTTCAACTACTTGTGCTCATCCTTGAATCTCTCCTAAGTTTTGTTTGTTTAATTTCAAGACAATGTTTAATGTGGGGTTCATGATCACTATAAACTCTTCTCAACTTTACCACATTCTTCTAATAGGATGAAGGCCCGACATTTTCATCACAAAAGTTTTGGATTAGTCCCTTAACAACATAGATTAGCTTCATGTCGGAATGAGGAAACATACCAATGAAGGCCCAATAACATGTTTGACTTGGATTGCCATGGATTTCTCTTCTAATAGAATACTTTCGAAGGGTTTTCACACTCACTTTAAAAATGTCAAATGTGTGTGTGAGCAAGTGATGTTGCCTTGTAGACTTGATTGCTATCAACTCTGACAATAGATGACGGGCCATGTTACGATCTTTTGAACGAGTATTCTTTCCAATTATATTAAAATTAGCCAAATATTTTTAACAACATGATTAATGGTCTCTGAAATTTTAAGTATCCTTATGCCTAAAATTTTCCTAGCAACAACTAAAGTGTGTGATTTTAAAAAGGCAAAAAATAATTGACACTTAGATGCATCATATTTTGATTCAAAATACTCTTTAATAACTTTGTTGCACCACCAATCAATATTTTGTTTAGGTAACTTATCTTCAAAGATCACTAAGTCACTTTCATCCACATGAACATATCTAAGAGTTATTTGTCACACACTAGATACATGAGGTAAGGAAGGTGGACACAAAGTCTAGAACCCATCACCATGACATTGTAGAAATTTACCAGAACATGGTAGCACTTCATTCACTTGATGGTCAAGGTTGTGAGTGCACTAGACATGCTAGTCGCTGGTATGATGGAAATGTAATAGTTCAAAAACAATTTGCACCATAGGAGCCTCTTCATCGAAAGGTTGTACAAAATTCGAATGTTTAATTTCTCCCTCTATATGCTTAACATCATGCAAAATTTCCATGTCTTACTTCAAATTGATCATTGTTTGTTGATGTAACATTTGTTAGAGGTTGACTTTATGTCAAAATTACAATGGCTTTCATTGGACACATATGATTCACCTGTGGCGATGAAGTAGAGATTACCATGACATTCATTACACAAGGAATTAAGGTGGTGATTGCAAGATGCCTATGTTTTTCCATACCCAACTTCATCTTTTCCCTTAGTTCATTGATTTTTCAGTGGTCACTCCTTCCTATCAGACTTGCTTGCTTGGTTATGTCTTTTTCCCATCTTCACAAGGATTTATGACAATAAGAACTTGACAAAAAATTTCTTGCCAATTACACTAAACAAAAAAAATATTGCAACAACAATATTTCTTGGGAAATGCTTGTGCTTGTGCAACCAAAACCTTGATTTTCAGAGATAATACGGTTGTGCTTTGTGCCTTTTTTTTATACAAGCAAAAACACACATGCACTATAGCGTGCACGTGTTAATAACATATGCACATTATTAACAAGCATGCATTGTTGTTACAAAAAGTCAAAAATTGACCCTAATACCATTAGTAATCCCTTCAAGTAACTTCCAAGGTTCTCCCATGTTGAGTACTTAGAGAATAAGATAGTTGTAAAGCCAATAGAGAGAGTTGCAAAAATCAAGTTTTCCACCTTTGTTGGTTATCAATCACCTCCAAGGGTGATATTGGTGCAATGAGTAAGTTAGTGTCTTGATCGCACACCAAGATTCATTCTTAAGGCCATGTTTGGGTTTCTTTAACATCCAAGTGGGATACATGTGCCATGAGTAGGTTTTGTGCACTAGAAATGGACCTTGAGATATAAGCAGGGTTAGGGGGGGAACAAAATCCTTGAAGTACCACAAGATTCCAACTTGCAGATAACAATGCAATTCCAAATTAATTCCYCTTTACARTAAGATATCTACTCAATTTGGTATTTTTTTTTTTCTAATTTCCAACAAAGTAAAAATTGTGGTTAAAGACGAGAAATAGAGAAAATATAGAAACAAAAATGAATGTGGAGCAAAARCTCACAATCATGTTACCAAGGAAAATGAAATTTGACCTAAAACACTGGTGAAAAATTGTAYARCCAAGAGTCGAATCAAAATGTGACTTTGATACCATTAAAATGAATAAGATTTATTCGTTGAATATCCAATATAAAAAGAGTAATATGTTAAAATCCATATAAGACAAATAATATATAGATATGGGATAATATATATGAATAAATGATATGAGTTACAAGGATGAGTRGCCTTAGGATTTTATAGTCCTCAAGGTGACCTTTCTYGTAAAGCTGTCTTGATGTGATGAATTAATATAATAATTACATTAATATCCTGGAGTGGATCATGCTCATGCTTGATAATTTCTTCTGACAATTATGAGACAAGTTATATATATAAATTGATGCATAAAAATATGAATGAGAGAGATGCTTTACATTAGAACTAGCTCCGACTATAATTATAGTTTGAGGTGCCTCTTAATGAAAAGTCACGACTCATTAGTCATATTTATTATTTTATTTTTATTATTATTTATTATTATATTTATTGTACCTTTTATTTTATTTATATTTATTACCTTAGATTTTATGTATATATCATTGCTTTCCCTTTTAATAATGTTTTATCTTCAAAGAAATATTGAATGAATTTTTTTTCTATTCTGGATAATCATTTTGACTTTAGATTTGTTTTTGAATATTTGTGACATTTTTTTAGCAGTTGACATAGGATTTCTGACCCATATACTTTGTAGTTCTTCCCTTGCCATTTAAATTCTATAAATTGTTCTTTTAGGTTTGTGGCATAGGTACCCAATTTCATCGACCATTCTTCTCCTAACACCATGTCCATTCCACTAAGGGGTAGAGCATAATATCTATATTTTAGTTCTAGATTTTGTATCTATACAAAAACTTTATGGCATCATCCTAAGCCTTTGATTTTTTTTACCATCAATAGGTGTAGACCTAAGATTCTTCACAGGGTATACAAAAAGGTTTAAACATCTTGCAAGATTAATATCCACAAGCTTATGTGTACATACAAAATCTACTAAGATTGTGATATTTTTACCCTTCATGTTTACCTTGAAATTTAGAGTACTTGGTTCCACTTTTCTTGTAATTGCTACAAGTGATATCATGGGTTTTAGATCCTGAATTTTACAGATAGTACCACTGTTCCTTAGATGAGGTGGGGAATACTGTGCTATAGGTGGCTGCACTTCTTCTCCTCATACTATAAGCTTATTAAATAGCTTTGATTCATCTTCCTTACGACTTTACCTAATGCATGTGATCGATGATAATGATACTTTTGGTGATTTTTCATCTTCATTAGAGTATAATATATCATCTTTAGTGGGAAGCTTTACTTCTTTCCCATTTATAATTTTGCAATGATATAAGTGATTGGATGCACATTCAAGACTTGGAACCCAATTCTTACCACATCTATGACACTTATTTTCCTTCCTTTTTTCTTCATCGTTGAAGTTGTTGATGGAAGTGTTTGATTCTCTTTCACCTTCATATTTGTATGAATTTTCTTGCTGCATTTGTGCCCTGGTGACCACTTGTCTCCACAATATTTAAATTTCCACTTCCTTCGTCATTGGGCTTCCAAACTGTAATTATTCTCTTCTCTGAGATGGAATGAGGGATACCTTTAATTTCCACAGTATGTGCTTTGAAGCGGTTTTCGTTTTCGCCTGAATAAACATGGTCAAATCTTTTTCGAGATGAACTATTTAATTTATTTTTAGTGATTTTTGCCTTACATTGGGTTTTATCCATGGTTGTGATATTATGAATTTGTAATTCCACCCTTATGTAAGGTTTTAATCCATACACATAAGTATGAAGTAGTTGGTCATCTAATAATTCAAGTACTCATGTTGCCAAGGCTTTCCATTCATGAGTGTACTCATCTACATCACATTCTTTTTGTATTCATGTAATTTTTACAAAGAAGTCCTCCTCTTCATACCTTGAAACCTCTTAAAAAATCATCTTTGAACTTGACCCAAATATAGTAGGTGACCTTGGTCACAGACTTCCACCACACGTACCAATTATATGCATGGCCTTGAAGCTGCATAAAATTATTCTTTATTGTTTCCTTGTYGAAGTGAATGTTATGTATTTCAAAATATTCCTCTACCTTGTCATTCTAAGCCACATTATGCTTTTCATCTCCATTAAATTAGGGTAACTCTAGTTTTAATCTCATTAGGCATCAAAACATTGGTTGAGTTGAATAGGGTGGTGGTTGGTTGACATTAACAATTGGTAAKCCATTGGRAAACATGTTCATTTGCATTTTAAGTGCACTTGTAGGGTTAGGTTATAAAGGAGTGGTGTTAAAGGTGTTTGAAGAGTTGAGTAACTTTTCAAGGATTCGTATTCAATGGGTTTGTGTGGGTCAAGGATTCCTTGTCTCTGAGATATTTCTCAATTATATCTATCTCAGAAGCTATTTGGTCTTGTATTTTTGTATTAATTTATGTTGTCATCTCTATTCTCATCTTATCCATGTTTTGTTTCATTTCATTTTTTTTATGTGTGTAGTGATCTCATCTTTGAGACTGTGTTAAATCCTATTTAAGATTCATTTTTTTTCTAATCTCTTCCCTTAGTTCTTCCTAGTTTCTATCCATTTTTTCCTCAAGTCTTTTTAATTCTTTTTGGACTTTCTTTCTAGTTTCTCAGTCCTTGAGTTAATTTCTACCATTTTTCTAGTTGCAGAAGGAGTATTTTTTGGCTCAATTTTGACTAAGTCAATCTATTGTCATCCCCTTTAAAATTTTTGAATTAATTGACTTCAATTGGAATTGTGGAGCAATGTCCTAGTTCCTGTCATACAAATCCATAGGCAAGTAATTAAATTGTGTACATATATATGGTATGACACAATAATAAGTCACATAACACTTTAATTAAACCATACAACAATTCAATTAATTTGTATGGTGCAATGATAATTGTAGGGTTCTTTAATAAAACCGTACAATGTTTTAATTCAATTGTATGACACAATAATTATTCGTACAATGATAGAAGATGGTATGGAGGCCACTATAAATTGTTATACGACGACTGTTGGTGAAAGATGATACAATGAAAACTACATAAAATATTGTACGACAATTGTTGGATGAAGATGGTACGACGACAACTACATAAAATACTGTATGATGATTGTTGGATGAATATGGTATGAATACACCTGCACATGAACACACAATGGTTTTTGTATGACATGGTGTTACGAATGCGCATGTTGGTACAACTGTGGTGGCTCCACTTGCCACTTAGCTTGGATACCAATGGAGCAGATAATTGTTAAACCCTAGATAAAGCCCCATATTATGTATAAAAACCCTTATTAAGCACTAGATATTGGTTTATTATATTTCTAGTGTTATAGGTGTAGGTCGGTAGAACCCTTCATTGCATCCTTTCATCATAATTGTACCCCTTTGTCTCATATATATATATATCAAGGAGACCTAGTCTCAGGATAATCTTATCACATATCATATTATATTCTAAAGTAGATATATTGTAAAAGGAGGTTTCCCCCTTGAAGTGGACTATAATTCAATGACTTTTTTTTTAAATCATTTTTAAGGTGTTGGATCATAACAATTGGTATTAAAGCATTGATCCCAGGGTTTTTCTTCTCCAAACAAGTCATCTTATAATTTTCGCTATAACTTTTTTTCTGGGACAATTTAGACAATGAAACTTGGAGGTTATTTAGAGGACATATCAAGGTATCTGCAGTAAATTGTTTTAGATTCTAGTTCATTATACTTTCGGAGATACACCTAGTGTAAGACAAGGTTTCTGACTATTCCTATTACTAGTCTCAAAAAGGCGTTCCAGGTAAAATTTGTTGTTGATTGCAGCTTCATGAGACATTCTCCATATCGTTCTCCTCTGGACTGAGTTGAGATGTCCATGAGATAGTCCATGTGATGGGTGTTTCATACTCCTCTGGACTGAGTTGAGATGGCACGTGGTCTCTTATCGTACTCCTCTAGATTGAGTTGAGACGACTTGAGATGGTCTCCTGTCTGACTCCTATGGACTTAGTTGAGTCGACATGAGATGGCTCTCCATATGGTACTCCTATGGAATTAGTTGAGTTAATCTATTGAGAGTGACGTCCTTGTGGCTGAGCACATGTGGACATGTCCCTAGTGGTTGAGCACTAGAGGATGTAGGAGATCCTTTCTATATTGTCTAAGAGTAAGATTTACTATGTAACCCTAATTGTGTAAAATGGTACAAGTTGGCCCCACCATGAAAATATAATTAATATTGTGTAATGACTAATTATATCATTGAGTTATAGAAGTCGGCCCTATTGTGCCAATATACACTTCCATTTGATGTGTCTAAGTCTTGTATTTATATGAGAGATAGATCCCCATTGTGGATCACTCTCTCTTGTCATCTCATGATTTCAGACCTACTTGTACAGTTGAAGTGCAGATCCTTCTAAGGCACTAGATTTCTCAGTTATAGGGCACCCTCTTGTGTGCTAGGGTTTGGTGGTGGATGGTGTATCTTCTCTTGGAAATATAAGCAATGGATTGCTAGGTTTTTCCCTTGATTGAGAAGGGTTTTCCCAAGCTAATTCTGGTGTCTTCTTGTGCATGGTTATTCTTCTTGTGATCTTGGTTTACTACAACTTGTGTATTGTTGTTGTAGTGGTTATGGTTCTGTACATGCTAGACAGAAATAAACCACATGTGCATGAGCTAAGCATTAAAATTCAACATGGTATCAGAGCAGTTCCCGAAGAAGACCATTGCACAGTCAAATGAAGGAAGGTCGTGGGAGGTTGAGGGATGCTAAACCCCTGCCGCTGGTGTAAAGGAGAGGGGTAAACCTTCCTTTAAATTTATGTGGTGAAGTTCAAGGCTGGCCACAGGCCTATTAGACTTGGCCGAGCCTTGTTTAAGGTGGTTACTAGCATGGAGAGGCCCATCTAGGGCTGCCGCGGAAGAGTCCTAACAAAAGAACCATTACAAAATTAACCGCAGAACAAAAGAGGAGGCCAAGCTCTATGAGGAGGGCTAGATGTCCAAGAGAGGGTGGCTGCAGGCTTGGGGAGAAATCCTAGCCATAGCCGCATGCCTAGTTGAAGCATCCGCAACAAGAGAGAAGTGTTGGCAGTAGAGAAGAGGGTTGTCATAGGTGAGGAAGAGACTCGACCTAGTGGTTTAGGACAACAGTCAAGGCTGGGATAGTCTTGGAAAATTTTGGGTAGATAACAACGCTGTTAAAGGCATGTAACAGAAGTTGCAGAGGCCTGGTACAACAAAGAAAGGAGGTTGTGACAACACTGTGACAACAACATATTACAAGTGGGTAATGGGCTGAGAAAAGGTGTTGGTACAACAAGGATAAGGCAATTCCTTATGAACATATTGAGGCCTAATCTGAGGCAAATTCTGAAGCAAATTTTAGACATGTTCTAAAGTTAAACAAGGGAAGATTTAGAGTTGTGATAAAGGGAAGATCCGAGAAAGTATATCAGCCAAGTTCTAAATCTAAATTTGAAGACATTTTCATTTTGAGGTAAATTTTTGAAACTTGTTTCAAAATTATTCTTGGCGTGACTTTTGATTGTGTGCTATAAGTGCACCTTATTCAAGGAGACTAAGACTTGAATATCAAAGAGACTAGACTTGCAACTAGTAATGTGCAAGGTTTCAAGCCCTTGTCACTATGAGACTAGACTTGCAGCTAGTGATGTGAAAGGAAAGCAACATAAGCCACCTCAAAAGAAGTCAAGTAATGCAAGCAAGAATGACAAAGATTTTTTCTCTATCTCAATCTTCTCGGAAAGACCAAAAGCAATATTGAGCATGATTGAAGACTAAGGTAAGTCTTGTACTACTTTCCTTAATTGATTTCATCATAACTCTGTAGTAGTTTTCTTTTGATAATGAAGGGTATTATCCCTAGTATGGGAGTCCTCATGACTTGGACCATTATCCATGGCACGGGAGTCCAAATTATCTTGGTTGCTTATTATCCTATTATAAGAGGGCATTTTGGTTGTTATCCCTATGGGAGGCCATCTTGGTTATTATCCTAGTACGGGAGGCTAGATTTCTTATTTCATTATTGAAGGGCCATGATCCCTGGTACGTGAGTCCAATTTTTTTTCTTTGGTTAGTTATTATCCTAGTACATGAGGCCATTTTTTTTTTTTATCCCTATGAGAGGTCATATTGGTTATTATCCTAGTACGTGAGGCCAAAAAAGCATTGTAGAGGCAGTAGAGGACCTGAGAAGACATGGGATGTCTCCAGGTTAGAAACACAGGAAAAGGAAGATGGCTATCCTTTCGACTTTAGAGGGAGTCAAACTGTTTGAGAAGAAGGAAGAGACAATACCTTCTCCCCCTTTAGCAGTTTAGAGGGAGAAAACTATTGATCCAATTGATCCTGTAGCTCCAGTTGATGTTCCTAGAGACATGGTAGTAGGCCATAAGAAGCCTACATGAGCTCGACAGACTCTACAGGAGGTAGAGGGACATGCAACTCCTCATGATACATTACGAGAGAGAAAGAGACCACATATATTTTCAAGCTATGTTTTAGCTATGAGCCACATCATTGATACTTAACCTTCTTGTCATGGAGAAGCACCAAGACAACAGTTTTGGCAAGATGCCATGACCGAAGAGTATAAGTCCATCTTGAAGAATGATGTGTGGGATATTGTTCCGAGACTGAAAGGGAAGTTTGTAGTGACTTCCAAATGGATCTATAAGATCAAACATGTAGCTGATGGAAGTGTCGAGAAGTACAAAGTGAGATTTGTGGCTAGAAGATTCTCTCAGGTGGAGGGAATAGATTATGAGGAGACATTTGCTCATGTTTTCCAATACACTTCTATCTGTACGATTATTTCTCTTGCATCATCCATGGGTTGGAGACTACATAATATGGATGTAAATACAACCTTTCTCAATGGTGAGATTGAGGAAGAAGCTTACATCAAGCAACCAGATGGATTCCTGACACATGAGAAAGAGTCTCATGTATGCAGGTTGAAGAAAGCCCTGTATGGACTAAAGCAGGCACCTCGAGCATGATTGTTGGATAATTGATGAGTTTGGGCTTCAACAAGAGTGTTCCTGATCCAAACCTATACTACCACATTGTTGGTGACGAGTGCCTAATTTTGGTCCCATATGTTGATGACTTATTCCTCACCAATTCATAAAGTCTTATTGTTAAATGCAAGAGTGCATTGACTTCTGAATTCGAGATGGACCTTGGTATGATGCCCTCCTTCTTGGGACTAGAATTATGGCAGAGGACTGATGATATTTTTCTGAGTCAAGGAAAATATACAGTCGAGATATTGAAGAAATTCAGGATGAAAGACTGCAGATCCATGCCTACACCGATGGTGATAAATTTGAAGAAGATGGATGAGGCTTCTTCCGAGTCAGGTGAGATTGATCCACATCTTTACAGACAATTGATTGGATCATTGATGTATCTGGTTAACACTAGACTTGATATATGCTATGCAGTGAGTGTACTCAATTAGTTTATGAGTCAGCTGAGACAAACACACTAGATAACAATGAAACATTTGTTGAGATATCTACGAGGCACAGTTGGTTATGGCCTAAGATATGCCTCTAGTGTAGACATGAGATTCCAGGGATATGCCGATACATATTGGGCAGGGAGTGCAGTGGACCGAAAGATCACATCCAGTTGTTGTTTTACCTTGGTGTCTGCCATGGTTTCCTGGCGCAGCAGGGAACAAACTTTTGTGGCTTTGAGTACCATAGAAGCAGAGTACATTGCATTATGTGTGGGATTCCACGAAGTAGTGTGACTTCACAAGCTCCTTTTAGATTTATTCGGTCATGAGACAGATTCCACCGTTATCCATTGCGATAACTAGAGCTGTGTGAATCTCTCTGAGAATCCTATGTTTCATGATAAATCAAAACACATTGAGATCAAATACCATTACATCAGAGATATGGTGCAGAGGAAAGCAATACATGTGTAATACCTTTCTACACACGAGCAATTTGCAGATGTCTTCACCAAACCGCTTGCCATGACAAAGTTCGAGTACTTCCATGAGAGACTTTCCCTGGTGGAGAATGCCTCCCTAGCTGAGAGGGAGTGTTTTTTATTGCAAATTCATGAGACATTCTCCAGATCATTCTCCTATGGACTGAGTTGATACGTCTATGATATAGCCCATGTGATGGGTGTGTCATACTCCTCTGGACTGAGTTGAGATGACGTGTGGTCTCTTGTCATACTCCTTTGGACTGAGTTGAGACAACTTGAGATGTTCTCCTGTATGACTCCTACGGATTTAGTTGAGTCGACATGAGATGGCTCTCCAGATGGTACTCCTATGGACTTAGTTGAGCTAATATGTTGAGAGTGACGTCCATGTGGCTAAGCATAAGTGGACGTGTCCCTAGTGGCTAAGCACTAGAGGATGTGAGAGATCCTTGCTATATTGTCTAAGAGTAAGATTTACTATGTAACCCTAATGGTGTAAAAGGGTACAAGTCGACCCCACCATGAAAAGATAATTAATATTGTGTAATGATTAATTATATCATTGAGTTATAGAAGTCGACCCTATTGTGCCAATAGACACTTCCATTTGATGTGTCTAAGTCTTGTATTTATATGAGAGATAGATCCCCATTGTGGATCACTCTCACTTGTCATCTCATTATTTGAGACCTACTTGTACAAATAAAGTGTTCATCTTGATAAGGTGCTAGCTTTCTCAGTTATAGGGCACCCTCTTGTGTGCTAGGGTTTGGTGGTGGATGGTGGATCTTCTCTTGGCAATATAAGCAAAGGATTGTTGGGTTTTTCCCTTGATTGAGAAGGGTTTTACCAAGACAAATTATGATGTCTTCTTGTGCATGGTTATTCTTCTTGTGATCATGGTTTACTGCAACTTGTGTATTGTTTCTACAATGGTTATGCTTAAGTACATGTTAAACATAAATAAACCACATGTGCATGATCTAAGCATTGAAATTCAACAAAATCGTCATATATTCTTCACCGAGGATCCAAATTCAATGAGACTAGTTTCATTTGAAATAGGAAAGTCTGTAGTATTTTTGGTACAAGTTTCAGAATCAGATATCAAATATTCGGCGTGGGGCATTCTGTACAAGTTTGTTGTCTTGGAAAGGCCAAAAATCAACAAGGTTTGGGAAAGTTACCCTAATTTCCACTTGGCATATCCAATTTTGATCAGAACTATGGCATTGAAGAGAGGAAATACCAGAGTAATATAGGCCAAAATTTTAGGC
Organism: Picea mariana; assembly: GCA_032191745.1. Lineage (NCBI taxonomy): Eukaryota > Viridiplantae > Streptophyta > Pinopsida > Pinales > Pinaceae > Picea > Picea mariana. The sequence continues at coordinate 46,105 of JASDQU010945752.1, forward strand.
TTAGAAGGGATAAAATATAAAAAATACACAAGAAAGAAGGCCATCTAGGAGAACATACTCCAAATTAAGAGTTTGAAAGGTATGTAACTTGCAATTGGCATAAAGTTTTATTGGAAGATCTGTTTTTGGTGATTCAAAACTTGCGATAAAGAGGAAATAGAGGCGTATTATTATTGTTATTCCACATGGGTCCAAAAAGGATGTCAACACCAATTAAACCTCTCAAAGTATCATCTATGACTCATGAATAAAATGAGGACATGCATAACAAGCTATCCAAATTGAAGGAACAACTTAATGATTTGAATGTTAGGTCAATAACAATGGATGAGTTAGATACGAATATGGATGAAACTAAGAATGACCTTAAAGAAAAAATACAAAATTCTATGAAGAAATTGCAAAATTCCATGTCTTCCATGATCTTTCATGCTCTAGATGAGAGAGTCTCTAAAGAAAATATTAAAATACAAGGAACTCAGGAAAATACAGGTTGTATTATGGTTGAACAAACCACCGATAATAAGCCATTTTCTAGTGGATTTAACTTTATTAGTGGAGTTAATTATGATGGGGGTCCTAACTTCAACTTTCCCAATATTGCATTAAAGAAGTTTGATGGAACATAGGTCTTTACCTGGGTGAACCAAATAAGGCAATATTTTGAACTACATAATATTATGGATGATAAGAAAAGGATTCACATAACAACATTGAACTTTGAGATAAAACCATATTAATGGTATCAATGGGTAGTTAAATGGAAAACCCCTCTTTATCATTACACTTTGGGTTTATTTACAAGAGACTTGGAAGCACAATATGGGAAAGTGTGGGAGTCAATTGACAAGAATCAAGCACTTAGGTGATATTGAAGATTATAATTCAAATTTTTATGTATTGGCCACAACGATGGATGAAATAAGTGGTGAACAATTGTTGCAAGATTATATGGGTGGATTAAAAGAGGACATTAAACAAGATCTTTTTTTAAGACGTCCTAAAAATATTATGGAAGTTATGCAATCTGCTTTTCATATTCAAGCCAGGGATACAACTACACACAACTCTACTAGTGGAGCATACACATGAAGTAGAAATTGTTTTGGGGCTCGTAAGACAACTGTACATCAATCGACAAGGTTGACACCTCAAAAAATGGATGAAAGAAGAGCAAAAGGACTATGTTTCAACTATCAAAAAAAGTATAGTAAGGGGCATAAATGCGTTGAGAGGAAATTATTCTACATCAACCGTGAAGAGGAAGAAGATTCAGAATCAGAATCGCCACAAGATCCAGACCTAAAAGAGACTACTCCAACAATATATTGTCATGCATTTGTCGACATCAATACCCCACAAACCCTCAAGATACAAGGATACATCAAAACGAAGAAGGTGAAAATATTGATTGATTATGGTAGTACCCATAATTTCATCAATTACAAATTAGGAAAATATATTAATTGCTTTATATATCCCATACCAGAGTTTCAAGTAATGATTTCAGATTTAGGTGCCATAAACTGTTCAGATAAATTCCATAGTATTAATCTCAACATAGGGGAGTATTTTTTGGATAGCCCCATGATTTCCATTCAAATGGGTAGTACTGATGTTGTGCTAGGGGTCCAATAGTTACAATCATTAGGAACAATGGTCCTTAATTTTCAAGATATTTCATGAGATTTTCCTCAGATGGTAAGGAAATTGAGCTTAGAGGTATCCAAGGGAAACCCTCTAAAGTGATAAGATCTAATAGCATGACAAAATTACTCAAAAAGGGACACCATGGTGTAATTGCACAATTGTGATCACTTGATGTTCAAACATCTATATTCTCTGCTCCACTAGATCTCCAAATATTTATCAACAATCATTCCAAGGTATTTGGTGAAATGCCTAAGGGTATTCCACCTGCTCAAGATCATGACCATGTTATTCATTTGCAACCAGGAAGTGTACCACCATCCATATGCATAGAAGAGTGAAATCAAGCACATGGTCCATTAAATGTTAGAGGTTGGCATCATTCAACCTAAATAAAGTTCTTTCTCTTCACCACTGGTGTTGGTTACAAAAAATGATGGTTCATGGCATATGAGTCCAAATTATAGACAACTTAAAAAAATGACCGTCAAAGATAAGTTTCCTATTCCTGTTATTGATGAATTATTAGATGAATTTCATGGAGAAAAATTATTTACTAAGTTGGATCTTCATTGGGGATATCATCAAATCAAAATGAGGTAGGAATCCATTCCTAAAACAACTTTCAGAACCCATGAAGGTCATTGTGAGTTTTTGGTTATTCCATTTGGACTTACTAATGCACCTTCAACATTTTAATGCTTGATGAATTCTATTTTCAAGCCCTTCCTTAGAAAAATTGTGTCAGTATTTTTGATGACATACTAATCTACAACAAATCTTGGGAAGATCATGTACAACATGTTGACAGAGTATTACAATTATTGGAAGAGCAAAAAAATTATGCAAATCTTTTCAAGTGTGCCTTTGGGGTTCAAGAAGTGGAATATTTGGGTCATATTGTATCTCATGAAGGTGTAAAAGTGGACCCTAATAAAATTAAAGATATGAAGGAATGACCAATTCCCAAAACCTTGAAGAAACTTAGACGATTCTTAGGATTGACAAGCTATTACCGAAAGTTTGTCAAGAATTATGGTCAAATAGAAGCACATCTAACAACATTATTAAAGAAGGCAACATTTTCTTGGACTAAAGAAACAACCAAATCTTTTGAAAAACTTAAGGAGGCTATGTGTACAACTCCTTTCCTAGCCGCACCTGACTTTACAAAAACATTTATTGTGGAGTGTGATACCTTGGGCCATGGAATTGGTGTAGTTTTAATGCAAGAAGGAAGACCCATTTCCTTTGAAAGCATCCAACCTAAAGGAAAAAGTTTAGTCAAACCCATTTATGAAAAATAAATGTTGGCCATATTACATGTAGTTCAAAATTGGCGCCTTTATATGTTAGGAAGAGACTTCAAAGTAAAAACAGATCATGATAGTTTGAAGTACTTCTTGGAGCAACGATTATCTTCAGAAGAGAAAAAAAAATGAGTTACAAATATGTTAGGTTATTACTTTGAAATTATCTACAAAAAAGGAAAACATAATGTTGTGGCAGATGCCCTTTCAAGGAAAGAAGAAGAAACAAAGGTTCACTATGTGCTATTTCTATTTCTTAATTTGATTGGGTGGAAGAAGAAATGATA
>JASDQU010945753.1:29382-39578 GCA_032191745.1 Picea mariana
AATCAAACCACCAACTAGAAGATCAGGAGCAAAGTACATCATTACAACGACAAAATATCTAACCATATGGGCTGAAGAAACATCAGTAAAATATTGCAACGTAGAAACTACAATGCACTTTATGTTTGAACAAGTAATTACAAGATTTAGATGCCCTAGAATTCTGATGAGTGATCAGGGAACTCATTTTCTCAATAATACCATTCATGCAATGACTAAAGAATTTGAAATAAACTATTAGAAGAGCACTCCATACCATCCTCAGGCTAATGGAACAATAGAAAATTTTAATAAAATATTGGAGAATTCCCTAACTAAAATTTGCAACGTAAACAGGGATGATTGGGATTTGGAGATACCATTAGTATTATGGGCTTATAGAACCATATGCAAGAAACTCACAGGGTAGACACCTTTCATATTGGTGTATGGTCAGGAAGCAATAGTCCCTTTGGAATATTCGATACCTAGTATGTGCATTGCAACCATTACAAGCATAACAGAAAGAGGCACAACTCAAGAAATATTGTCTCAGCTCATGGAATTAGAAGAGGAAGGAATTATGGTTGGTTTCCATCAGGAAGTACATAAAGAAAAAGACAAATCTTGACATGATAGGCACATTAAAAAGAAAAACTTTAAGGAAGGATATATGGTTCTTCTCTATGACAAAAAATACTTACAACATCCAGGAAAATTCAAGATGCATTGGCGAAGTCCATATGAGATAAAATCTATCACAAATGGAGGTGTTGTGTAGTTGTAGGATCTAGCAGGAAAAGAGATTCAAGGATTGGTTAATGGTATTCAACTAAAACTATATAGGGACAGTCGACACAGTGACCCTTAGTAGATGTAACACAGAAAATTACAATTATACATAGTGTATATAATAGGAGTTGAAAAAAGAGAAAACAAAAATTAGAAAAATAATAAAAATACAAAAAGATATAGTAGATGGATATGTGTTAAACATGTAGTTAGAAAATATAGTGCGGAATAATTAGAAATTGGTATGAAAGAACCTGAATACACTACGCTCCAGAGAAATGTGATCAGGCAAAAAAAACAGTGCATCAATACAAAAAACAACCAAAAAAATAAAAAGAGGTGATCGGAAAATTGTGGCACGATAGGGAATTTATCGCACGACCTATAAAAGAAGTAAATGTGAATGAAAAAGACTCGTTGTGACTTTGTGCAAACCATATATAAGGGAGAAAACTTAGTTTGAGAAGGTGATTTCGAGGTGTTTACTTATGATTCAAAGAACCCCCTTTCTAAATTTAGCAAAATGGTGCCCCCAAAGCTTGCATATCCTAGTCGGGTCTCAAGGAAAATCTGAAGTGTCGCGGGGACTGCACAATACATATCAACCAATGGAGAAAACCTAAACCATATTGAAGGAGTGGTGTATGTAGATGCCATTCCATCCCCAATAATATAACCAGTTAGTCTGAATGTTGTATAAGAGAAGGAACAACAAAACTTGACAAAAGAAGGAATGGACATCGACCCACAGAGTGAATAAGAAAACCCTAGCACACAGAAAAACCCTGCGCAACAAACTGAGTTAGGAGAAGAACAACCAAAGGAACAATTGAATGAGGAAGCTGATGAACAAACATAATCTGATGAGTCTAGGAAACAAACAAAAGAAGTGTAGCGCCTTGCAGCAAAGCAAGTGCAACAATCAGAGGAACAAGTGTAGGTGGAAGAAATTACGAACCAACAGAACACAGATACTGAATCAGAATAGGACAATGAGGAAGAGAACCAAATGGAAATGACAATGCCATCAGTAGGGAAGAACAAGACAGGGGAAAAAATTGCAATGCCAAGAACACTGAGCAAGTAGAACGAACTCACACTGTCACTTCCCCAGATACACAAAGGAGTTAAAATATTGGATGACATGTTAGGATTTGTTAATAAGCTTAAGTATGGTGACCATGATTTTGTATACATGGGGAAGTTTCCTGAGTTCGTGCAAAAATTATACATGGAAAGTAAAGGAGAACGTCCAGTAGGAGATCCCATTCTGGAGCCAAAACAATGGATTGCATACAACACATGAATTATGAACCTATTGGAGATTCCTCACTTTGGGAGAGGAAAGGATGTGAATTCATGTGTCAAACAATTATTGGCACGGGTACATGGAGTCATATTCTGGATGGATAGACCTATATCCATAGATGTGGACTTAATTTTTGAAATCACAAGATTACCTACAGATGGAGCAAAAAAAGAGAAATAGTTGGATGACAAAACAAAAGATAAAGCCATGGAAGATGAGATAAAGAATAAATATGGGGCTCACAAAGGATCCATGGGAATGATTATTAGACAGATAAATGAACCAACAACTAACTTTGTGACAAACACAACAACATGCAAACTCTTGAGAAAATTTTGCACAGAGGAATCTTTTGCAGGTGTAATAGAAACACCTTGTAGTGCACAAAGGAAAGTATACTTATCTTCGCTCCATATCTACTAAACGTTTTTTTGAATGATTGTAAGGATGCACATGAACTTAGTTCAAAATTTCATTATCCATGGTTAATCATACTGATAACACTGGTTGTAAGGGGAGAACCAAAGTACAATGGATTTTACCAGAGGCTAGGGAAATGTCACACATGAAAATACACAACCTTATGGAACACATCATATCCAAAGAAACGAAAGGTGAATGTTATCATTTTCTCCATGCTCTATGATGAGATGCAGGAGAAGCTGACAAACACATGGAGAATACCACCAGAAATTGTGAGAGAGAATCAAGGAATAACTAATTTTCAATCTTCGAAGCATAACATATGGATCCAAGCTAAGAGGGATCCTAAAAAAAAAAGGTTGCAGTTGAGATACTGTGTCACAAGGGAAGAAGTATAGTGGGATATGAAGGATTGTCTTGAAGAGTGGAAGGTGCTAGTAATCTCAAAGAAAGTACCAAAATATAAAGAACAAGTAGAGACTGGACCTTTATAATAGTCAACCAAGCCAACAACAAACATAAGCAAAGAAACACAGTGCACAAAAGAAATAGGGGGTAACACAACAACTAAAAATACAAGGCAGAAAAACACTATGCCAATTGCTTCAACTCAGGAAAAGGAGCATGTAGAATAAATAAATGGAGGAACACATCCTGATACCAATATTCATATGCAGGAAGAAATAGGAGATGCAAATTTTCCAGATTTGGATATGCTAGTTCAAACTGTGTAGAAAGAGACACATCAAATGGAAAACACAATGTTGCGTACAACAATATAATGCAAGAAAATGAAGGCACATAAGGACATTCCTCATCTTACACTTACATAGGATGATGCAAAATTAGTAGAAGAAAAGGTGCAAGATTGCACAACATAAGCTCGGTATGATGATGAGAAGTAGAGGCAAGAAATAATGAAGAAATTGATAGAGGTCAAAGACACATTGAATTAGTTGCATCTTACGCCAACTCAACAAAAATATCAGAATCAACAACAACAAACTTCTTAAGAAAGAATAATTCCAGAACATGAGACAGTGTAGACCATAGTTATGGGGAGTGAAAATTTCGGTATCACCCAGGGGATGTTGCAGGTAGATGAGGCTACAACACAGACCCCACTAAAGGATATAGATCATCTGGACATTACACTACCCAAGATTCCAACTAAAGAATTACAAAAACTAAAGGTAAGTGTCACGCAGAAAATCCATTCAAGGGACCATGTAGATGCCACAATCTTACAATTGGACAAGGAATTAAATAATACACTATAGATAACTCTTAATAAAGTGCAATTCGAGAGGGATGAAACAAAGCAGTGCATTGGAAGAATAGAGCAACACGTTGAAGAAGTATTTAAAACCATTTCTAACCGCACACAAAGAGAGAATATACCCATAGAGGGTAAAATTGAGAAAATAGCATGAGCTACGAAGACTTACAGAAGCCAAATTACAAAGTTGACAGAACTCTTAGCATGTAGTACTCCACTAGAAGTAAGAATACAAAGAGAGAAGRAGGCTACAGGTCATACATAAAGCATTGTGCTCACAATTTAGGAAATATTAGAGATTTACAATAAGACYGTGCAACTATGAAAAAAACTTYAGGAGGATGGGAAACTTTAGGAGCTAGACCAAAAAGAAGAAGCGATAAATATTGTGATGCAAGAATTGAAGAAAAAACAAAAAAATATGACAATACCTRACAGACTGAAAACTGCACWAGAGATGAAGAATTTGTAGTCAKAGCTTAAGTCCATACAAGTAGATMAGTAGTCAAGGAAAKCTCAGTTAGAACCATTAAAAGAAGGARTAGAATAGATGCTCACTGAGATTGACGCAAAAAACGGTCAAATTGAACATATTGGATTGGAGAGTGGGGAATTGTTGAAGGAACACATTATTGCATAGGCTATGGACATTATAGCAGAAAAGAATGCACAGATAAAATCCCAATTTGAAGAAATTACAAACAAGTTTCGAGAGCTCGAGAAGTCAGTATAGGAAGCACACACTACCTGAGTGGCTTGGGATGATCCATAGGTGAGTGTTGGGAGCCTGTTGGTGTAGGCCATTTTGGGGAAAAGCGTGGTAATTAATGAAAGGAGTTAGGTAATGGACCAAAGATGGAGTGCGCACCAAAAAACCTAGGAAAGCAGCGTCGGGAAACCAGGAAAGTCAAAGAAAGGAAGAAATATGGGGATCAACAAGGAAAATGGTTGGATTTTGGACCAGCCATGATTAGGGAGTTAGAAAGTGGACAAATCTAATCCACCTAGGGTTAGTGGGTTAGGTTTTTGGTCAATTTTATAGCAGGAAATTAACCCTTTTTTTAATATGAATATAGTGTTGAGAGATAGCGAAGATATACAATGATATATACCTAAGGAAATAGAGATATGATGAGATAGAGACATATAGATAAAGGTATGTTAGATCAAGCATTGTAATCGAGGGTAAGGTCATAATTCATGAGTTGTGGAGCTTACTATGATCTTGTCAGCCTCAAATGTAATGCGTGCAACGTTATAACCTTGATTTAGAATAATAAAAGAGCCAAGAAATCCAAATCTTCATGGATGTAGCCCAAGGCGTGAACCACGGTAAGTTTGTGTTTATGTGTGGAATGCTTATGTTAGTTCTTGCAAATGTTTGGTTATGGTGAATGGATTAATTTATTAGTAGTAAAATGCAATRCACAATAGAGTAACCAAGTAATTACTWCAGAATAAATCCTAAATGAATGCAACTGATTCTTGAATGGTAGATCTAAGATATAATGATGTGTTGGTGTAATATAATGATGAATATGATGTATTTTGAGGTAGAAAGAATGCCTCTCATMCCCACATAATTCTCCCTTCCAAKATTCCAGACATATGGGTCCTGCAGTCACCCATAAGCCATATCGGGTGAGACTGCATTATGCACTCTGTGCGCAGTGTTTCCTTCTGRTCTTCAGAAGGGTCGATGGTTTGCARGGTTTTTTTGGAAACCTAAAGTAGAAMAYAAGTTAGCCTAGAAAGCTCCAACAACAATAATGAACCAAAACACAATATTGGAAAGAGAAAGAGATCTCTTTATTATGCTAATAACATAAAGTAAAGAAACAATACGACCTGTAATCGATGCAGAATTGCTTTAGAATTTCCATCCAATTTCCTCCACTTAGGCCAGTGAAGACTAACTCACACCTCCTAACTCTTCACTTGAGATAGGTGCAAGAAAGAAAGTGGGTGTATTCTGATGGGGCAAATGAGAAAATATGGTTGGAAATATGGGTTTCCAGAACTAAAGGGACTATCTTGTTGACACGGGGAAGGGGCTTCCAGACTCTAGCAATAGTTTTCCAGCACAATGTTTCTCCAAATATTGATATTTCTCTTGTTTGCCTTGACATTCGTTTATAATCCAAATAATTGGTTAGATTAGATATAGATGAGCTATAGGGGGTCAGGAACAGGAAGAACCTGTAAGCCCCAACCTAAAATTAACAATTTGTTTTAGCCAAATAAATGCATACAAACTCTTCTAACTATTAGGGTGCATATGGCTTGAAAAATGGGGTTTTCTAAAGTATTTTGAGGAGGACAAAGGGGGTTTGAGGTCTACATGTAGGAAATGGATTTAGCAATCATTCCAACATGTGCATCTATCTTGTGAGGTGGAAAAAGATGCTATAACAACTATGTTTCGTATCAACACAATTTCGACCTAACTAATGTCATGTCTTGTCCATCAAAAAAAGTGGAGGACAAACGGTGCATTTTGTGCACACATTTTGTTGTGTTGCAATGGCAATGCTTCAATGTTGTTGTTATTACCATGAACAAGTGGATGTTTCATGTAAATGTCTCTCTCAATGTTTACTAATTTTATGTTTTTTAAGGAAAGAAAATTTATCTAGTCTTCAATTTATTAGGATTTCTTGCATTGATTTTATCAATGTATGTTGTTAGCAGTGTGACAAAAATCATTCGAGGTGTTGTGTTTTTCCTTCTCATATGTTTTTGAAATTTTTAGTCTATAAAATAGACTCAACAAGTAATGATTGTATCTTATAATTTGTTGGAGGAAATTCCATTTAGTTTACTTAAGCCACTATTCATGAGGTATTATAGCTCAATTTACTTAAGTTTCCAGGTTTTAAGTTGTATTGATTGTATCTTATACTCATGTTTTGACCATCACCATCCCAATGCACGATGTCTCATGTAAATCTTGTAATGTTTTCTCGGGCCTCTCTATCTGAGCTATTATGGAAGATTGGCTTCTAATTTGTATATTAAGTTCCCAAATTGGGTAGTGGTTTCTAGTCTATATATTAAGTTCCTAAACTAGGTAACATTAACTAGAAGGTGTTGAACTAACGAATGACTAAGTCCTAGAAAAACATCTAGAAACAAAGGAACGAAGCAATAGAGAATGAAAAAACAATTCTAAGCCAATACAAACAGATTAGTAATGAAATCAAAATTATGACACCAGATTAAACATTAAAGAGAGTGAAATCACACATTCAACTTCTAAGACATACCTCAATCAAGATGATATTTTTCTCTAGTATACCTCCAAACATAGTAGAATCTTGAACTATGAATAAGTGTGCATATATGCCTACTCATTATTTATTTACATTGGCTATATTTACCCAATTCATTGAACTCTATTCTTGCCCATCACATCAAAGTTGTACATATTACATGTAGGATAGTTTTTTTTTTATGTTCTTGTCAAGCACCTGAGTAGAAAGATTTGAATCTCATTGTAAATTATGTGTAGAGTAATAGCAATAGCATAGCATGTGAGAAAAGAGGTGATTGTCTTACTAGGGATTTTTGTATGATTTATAAGGAGTGATTTGATCGGAGAAAGATATTCATTAATTCAAGGTACAATACATTTGGAACCATGGTTAGTGAATTTCTTCCATAAAGTGGATAGGTATAAATAGTTAATGTTTAAATGGTCATTTCCTGGCTTGGCCTTGGCTTGGCCTAGGATATCATTGAGGCAGTTATTCATTCCTATAAAATTGAACATTCTAATAATTTATTTTTTTTTAATTACATATAACAATGTTTGAGATTACATAGGAAAATGATGAATACTATAAATCTACAATTAAAAAACGCCAAACATAACAACTGATAGAGTGAAACAACTCCCATTTAAGATGGCTGATGGGGAAACACGTATTTATTGCCAACTTTGATAGAATAAATGTTTCAATGACAAGTCAAGAAAAAGGTGGTGGTGGTCCTTGTACGACGATCAATAACCAATCTGTTGTGCAGGTTTTAATGTTTTAGCAGGTGGTATATATACCATCAAACTATCTTGATATATACGCCAAGATATATCAGACGATGTATATACCACTTATCGCAGCATTAAATCCTGGGCAACAAGCTGACATTAATTCCTTACTCAAAGAACATAAGCAATGAGCGTAGAGTTGAAATTTGAATTTGGATAAAAGTCCTTACTCGGAGAACGTAAGCAGTGAGCATAGGGTTGAAATTTAAATTTGGATAAAAGTGACGTTAATTCCTTACTCAGAGAACGTGAGAACGTGAGAATAGGGTTGAAATTTGACATTATACTGAAGTGACGTTAATTCCTTTACTAGGAGAACGTGAGAATATGGTTGAAATTTGAAAATAATTCCACCTATTAAAATTTAAAACCATTTTAAAATAACAATTTAAAATTTTTTAAGAATTTTTAAATGGTTTTATATTTTCTAATTTCAACCATATTCAACGTTATCGATTTAAAGGAATTAACATCAATGTTATCGAATTAAAGGAATTAACATCAATCAAAAGATATTTTATAAGATAAATAAATAAAATTGTATTCTAAAATTATATCTAAAACATCTTAACTTTATCAAAAGATATTTTATAAGATAAATAAATAAAATTATATCTAAAACATCTTAACTTTACATAAAATTTGTACCATTTCGTTCAACGAGCAAATATAAAACACCATGTACAAACAGATTTCTCATATAATCTTCACCCATGAAAAACTAAAACCATTATTTTTATCTATTCACTTAAGACAAATAATATCTAGCTTGCTATGCATTATTGAATGTTGTGGGCGGTGGATTATAGATGGTCGGATCTGAATTGTTTTGAATTAGACAACCTATAATTCACCTGTCACAACATTCAATGTTGTGTACTAACATATGTATTTTGGCTCTTTTGAGAGAGTTGTATGTTCTGGGCAACACTCATTGATCACTCATTAACAGGTCCAAAAATTTATGTAACATATGTATTTTTGGCTCTTTTGATATTATACAAATTTAATCACTCAAATATGCAGATTCAACCATTCCTCACTAGATTTCGCCCAAAATCAAACAGAAAAAACAACAAAAAAAATAAAACGTTTAAACTAAACTAATTAAACCATGTACAAACTGCAAATTTTATCTTTCATATAACTTTCTTCTAATTTTTCGAAAAAAAAAAAAAAATCAAAAATAGATCATTCATAAAATAAAACCATAAAATTTAATTTAACAACTATTTCATTTTCAAATTCCAACCTTCTACTCCCACGGATCTCCCTCTGAATAAAATACACCATCACACCTGTACCAACCCACCAAATCTCCGTCTGACTGAAACACACCCTGACCCCTGACAGTGACCCTTGAAGTGATGTTGATTCGAAGAATGTAAGTAATGCACATATGGTTGAAAGTTGAATTTGGGTTCAAGTGTTCAATTATCATTAGATCTTTTCGCCTCTAATTTAAAAGGCCAATAACATATGTATTTTGGCTCTTATGAGGCAGTTGTAGGTTCAGCGTAACACTCATTGGTGACTCATTAGACCTTCTCTACTCTAATTTAACAGCTCCAAACACATATGTAACATATGTGTCAGGTTCCAGGTCAACTGATTCATTTTAAAATTCAAACCTTCTATTCCCACTAGATCTCCCTCTAAATAAAATACACCCTCAGACCTGGACCAACCAACCAAATCTCCGTCTGACTGAAACACACCCTGACCCTTTATCGGCGGACGAAACCAGACCTCCCTCTAACTAAAAACACACGGTAACCCAAGCCAAAAAGTCAATCGCTCAGACACGGATTGCACACACTCCACAACATATATATAAGTATATTTCAGTACTGTGAACTCCACCACCTTTCCATTTTATGACTCTTCGTGAGCTCAATATAGTGATTCCCAAGCTCCACGACGCCAAATATGGAGAAACATATTCAGCAGGAACAAGACCATGCGGATGGTCTACCAAACGAAGATTGCGGACAAACAGCCCGGCAATTTAAGGGAGTCCGACTGCGAGAATGGGGGAAATGGGTATCCGAAATTCGGATCCCGAAATCAAGAAAGAAGATATACCTGGGTTCCTACAAAACCGCCGAGCAGGCCGCTCTGAAAAACAAATCTGCAAGACAAAAACGAATTGCAGAACAGAGGAAACAGAAAGAAGAATTTAACACAGAATCGAATTGCATAAGAAACACCACGCTTGATCTCATTATTGGAATGGATATTTAAAGGAAATTACATGCAACGGGTGCTTCGTAAATAACGAAGCAACTCACAGTCTAACTGTTGATGAAAACAAGAAAGCAAACTAATCTGCAGTTAACTAAACAATCACGCCAAAATCGCGGAGC
>JASDQU010945755.1:0-16078 GCA_032191745.1 Picea mariana
GATTCTATCATGTAGATGAGCTCATCCAGACACCACGATGAGGCTGCATAGTCGGGAGAAAAAATGGCTATGTGAATAGCGGCACTTTGAATTGCGGCTTTTATTTGAGAAGGAAATGTGCGCCCCTCTTCCAATTCTGGTTTGTCCAAAAAGGCTTGTAATCCAATCGATTTAAGACGAAAGTAGAGATGACTGGCGAATGTGCTCTTGACATCAGGACCTCTGTGGTTTATAAATACGTCATAAGAGGTCGATGGAGAAGAGGAAGAAGCAGCAGCATTGTCATTGTATTGAGGGGCGGTTTGTGCCATTTGAATGGGAATTCGAATGAATGGATACACAGACTAATGAATGGGATAAAATGGCAGACTAATGAATGGGATAAATCAGATAGATCAGATTGCAGAGCTCACAAGGCTTTAGATTGCCTAAAACTATAAGCGAGATTAACTCAGGCAGGTGTAGTGAAAAGCCGAGAACTATATTTTCAAGGCAGCCGTCAGACGCGTTTGTTAGCAGTGACGGTGCCATCAGTCGACAATCATGAAGTGACAAGATCAAGAATTCTCCACGGCGTGGGAAATTTTGTGGAATTTATGATCCCTCTAAAGATGTGTGTGTCAATAAGATCAAGAATTCTCCACCGCCTGGGAAATTTTGAGGAATTTATGTTCCCTCTAAAGATGGCTGTGAATAATGATCACTTTTTTACATTATATTCTAAACTATTGCAAAATGTCATGAAATACCACTTTAGCTTTTAAATTTATATTTTACATTTTTAGTTGGCCAGCAATAATATCAACATATAATGTGATCAGCAAATGTCTTGCCGAGATGATTAAATCTCAGGCAGGTGCATTAGATTGCTGAGAACTACATTTCTAAGGCAGCAGTCGACTCGTTTATTAGCAGTGACAGTGCCATCTGTCGACTCCGCCGCCTTGGAAAATTTGAAGAAATTATGTTCCGTCAAAAGATGGATGATTTATCAATCCTCTGTCCACATTCATGAACTGACAAGTTGTGGGGATATTGTGGCAATATTGCTGCCAGCATAAAGATGAAGACTTTATCGACCCCTCGGATAAGTTGTGAATAATCACCAAATGATATGGTCAAGAAATTTTGTAGGTATCCAGATTCTAATGCCGTGTTCAAATGCATAATTCGTTGTTTTGACTTAAAAAAGTGTGAATAATGATCAGTTCTGGACACGTAATAAGGATATGATATTTTAAATTATTATGTGTATAGGTGTATTGAAAAGAGTGTAAATTAATTCTTTTTTATTTATTCATTCATAGTCATAGATGTGATTTATGTAGAAAACATCTCATGTTCACAATAAATAAAAGGTTGAGATTTCAATCATTAACTTTTTTTTATGATAAAATATGTTTGTTTTTCATTAAAAATAGTAATTAAAATGATTAATATAATAATAATCTATTTACTTTAAGTTTAGATTAATTTTCCATGTTTCCTTTTTCTTTTTCCTTTTAAATTTTTTATTAATTTTCTTAACTATTAGTGAGTGAGTAGAGCGCACTCCCCTTCCCTTCTTTACCAAGTGTTGTGTTCATGGGTGTCATCGTCTACATAGAAGGTGGAGTACTATGAAGAACAATCTCCTTAGTAGGTGGAGTGTTGTGGAGCATGGTCTCCTTTGCCGGTGAAACGCTTTGGAGAGCCGTGGGTTTTCAAATGTGCATGCCGCACATTTCCTTCACCTTCAAATTATAAATATTCAAGCCAACATATTAGATCTAGGTTTAGATAGGAGTTTACCTTGTTCGTGCTTTGTTTCCAGGTATAGTTTTATTTATTGTTCATCCTTTATTTAGAAATGTTTATTGATTAATCAACGTAATTAAGTGGTAAGTCTTTGGGGCTAAATTGGACCAAAATGGCATAGTGAAGGAATAGTCACTCGTTGGGTTAGGGCATAGTATCATGTAGGGTTAGGGCATAGTATCATGTGCTCTCGACATTAATGGATGAGTAATGACCCAAATTAAGTCAGGTTACAGATTCCTTCTTCGTGTTCAAAAACATTCAAATGCACCCGTGTTAATGAATTTCTTTTGGAGTAAACTGTTGTAAACCGTTATGTTGAAGAACACCTTATTGCCAAAGTTCTATTTTAATTCTCTCCGCTGACATCACATTTTTGCAGATTCTTCGCTTATTTATTCGCATCCAACAAGAAAAACGATGTTGAAATCACAACAACAATATGGTGGGGATACCTAGTCCAATCTGTAACCAATGGCACACAAAATCGTAGTCTCAATTTTGACAAGCTTTCTGACCAAAAATTCAAGAAAGCCAGGAAAGATATATTCGTCCACATTCCAATCCATGCAATGAAAACAATGATCAAATAATATTATAAAAGGAAGCATAGTCGAATGGACAATTGGCTTTGACTACCTGCTAACAACAACAAAGTAAGCCCTTCCGAAATGGGTATAAACGAGACAACTTTTTTAATTTTAGGGTAAAATTAACGTTTATGTAGTACGATTATCTATCCTTTGGAACGATAGTAGGAAGAATTATTTGTCCTTTGGAAATAAGAGTACAAAGGGTAAGATTATTTTCATTTACACTAAATTGAATAAATGAGAAATATTACATTTTGCATCAGATCGAATCTCCCATTGCATTTTTATGCTTCCCTATTAATTGTATGTCAGAAACATTTTCTTGCAAACATTCTTCATCCAAATATTGCCATGAAAATGACAAGTTGTGAAAGCTTATGAAGGGTTCTCAAGGTGTCTAATGTTTTTCAATATACTTCTCTCTTAAACAGAAATGGACGAGCATGCTTTACACCTATTCATCTTGTCTTGTGAAAAAATTATTTTTATAAATAATGGTGTAGGCCATTAATAACAAACTAATGAGTGTGACTTTGGTTACGCTTGCGTTTATCTAGAAGTTGAAACACATTTTATCTGTATGACATTACACTAAACACTAATCATAACTGAACATTAATCATAGCATAATACAAGAACTTAGAGATAGTTAAGGGATGGTGATCCCTATAGGCGTTCACCATCCATAGTGGATGTGGATGTGCTAGTTTTAACATTGTATTTTAAGAAATGTGATGGAATACTACCACTTTACGATTTAAAGTTCTATTTTACAATTTTAGTTGGAAAGCAATAATATCACATATGATGCTATCATCAAATGTCTTGCACTTTATCACTTATAAGAAATGTGACACGAAAGGTTCGTTTATTACCAATGTTAATTGGAAAACAAAAAATTTATATTTTAAAAATGTGTTGTAAACCAGTGTTTAGTATTTTATAATTTATAATTATGATGGCATTTCACATGTAAGGGTTTTTGTTTTACTAGTTGGCAAGTGACCAAGTATGAGAATGTAACTCCACACTTGGATATCTTTCATTAACATGAAGCCTTAATAAATATACATTCAAATAACCATTGGTGTTCACCTTCCAAGTCACTCTACCTATCACTTATGACTATTCACATTTCTATTATTTAGAATTTTCTTTACAATTTACAATAATCCAAGGATTAAGTATTTGACATCCCCCCCTTAATCCAAACTGGTGTTTGTGAGTCCAAGCATCATTCTAAATTTTTCAAATTTTCTCTTCCAAGCGCTTTGGTGAAGATGCCCGCAATTTGCTCATTTGTGGAACAATGTCTCAAGTTAATAGTCTCGGCCTCTACATGATATAAAATCGGGTGATACTTTGTGTTGACGCGCTTAGTTTGATCATGAAATATAAGATTCTTGGCCAACTTGATTGCAAAAGTATTGTCAACTACAAGTGTAGTAGAATTCACATGTTTCTCCTGCAAATCTTCGAGTATTTTCCCGAGCCACACAATCTCCTTTGTTGCTTATGCAACTGCCACATATTTTGTCTCTGTTGTGGAATCTAATGGAAGTGATTGTTTGTGTGATCTCCAGGAGACAATTTGTTGGCACAGGGGTAGACCTAGGATTCAACGCTTCAACATCGCACCAACAAAACTGTAACTATTGACCCTTTTGGCAACACTTGCGAAGCAGATGAAGTCTCACCCGAGGTAGAGGCAGGGGTGGTTGCAGGACTCAAGTGTCTACAACCTATTTGGGACACAGATCTGTGATTATAATACTTACATAGTAGTTAGCATTCATTAGCATTTAACCATTATTCACATCACATGAAAAACCCTAATTATAGAGCAACGTGGTACTCATCAAGATTTAACACATCCAAGCACTTAGCACATTGAAATAGATCAGATCTAGCATTCATTCACATTGCTAAGCACTAAGCTACTATATCAAATGCATTCAACATACATAAAGATAACAACACTAAGCATAAATCATATCAATCACACATAGTAACCATAACACAGGATATAAGTGGTTCACCCCCAGCATGGGGCTATGTCCACCAACTCTTATTCTCTTTATTATCTTTAATCAATCTTCTTTCATGCACAGAGCATCAAAACCCACTCTGCATAGGACTGGAGATCTGTGCGCACCTTGCCATATCCTCTTTCCCCAAACTAGGTCATGGCACAAAGCCTTTACACAGTCTCTTACAACCACTTGCACTTATATCTGCAAGTATTACACATTATGCATAGAGCATTCACAACTATTAGCACTAATCCATCGGCCTTGAACTTATCTCTTCTAGAACTAGTACTTCTTACATCACCTAGATATCTATTTATACATTACAAAAAGGGGCCTAAGCATGGGTAAACCCATGGGACGACATCCCATAACCCGTTACATAAACCCTAAGCCCAAAAATCCCTAAAAAGGGGGCGAGATACGGTGATCTCCACTTTGCCTTGCGCTTCGTCTTTGTCCAGCCTGTCGAAGTCCCAAAATTGGTCAAACATGATCCAAGTTGTCCAAAACTTGGTCAAGGGACAACAAGCCCCCAACACTCACCTGTGACTCATCTCGAGTCACTCTGATCTAGGTAAATCTGCCTCAAAGGCCTCGATCTTAGCTCGAGCTGCTTCGACCTACTGCTTAGCCAAAGCCTCCTACTCAGCGAACTCCTAAATGACCTTCTTGGTGATAGGTCCTTCCAATCATTGTTCAACTAAGGTGACTACTTGTTCTAGTTGTGCACCTTATCCTTCAATCTCCTCAAAAAGTGTGCAATCTTCATCCTCCACTAGTTGGATTCTTTGGGTCACTTCCATGAACTTTCTCTTAATGGCATGGGCCTATTGCTGAACCATGCACTATTCCTGGGCTCTTTTCACCCTCTCGGCTAGTGACAGTAGCTTCAACTGCACTTGCACTGTTGTTGCTTTCTACTTTTCCTCCTAGAGTTGTGACTCCAGTGTCTTGATATCAGGGTCCTCTACAAGGCGCTCATAGGTATGCGCACTTCGACTGCTGAGATGTTTGCATTCCAAGGCTAATGCCTTGATTCTCTCAACTGCACTCCTTGCAATTTATTCTCTTAGATCTCGCACTTCCTGCGGAGTGCTTGGCACTGTCTGTAATTCCAATTCTTCTATTCTTTGTTGGAGTTGCTGAATGGCTTCAGCAAGCTTCCTCACTTGACTTTCCACTAGGTCTTCTTCCATCTATTTTAAGCCCATCACAGAGTGAATTTCTCTAGTTACTACTTCTTTAACTCCAATCTACTCTGCGAGCAACTTTTCTTTCTCCTTTTGGATATGTGCTCTATCCTCTGCGAACTTTTCTTGGAGGTCGTCTTTTTCCTACTGTGCAACCCAACCTTGCTCTATGGATTCCTCCTTTGCTTGCTTCAATGTCTTTGTGGCTTGTTATTTTTCCTCTTGGACACGATGAAGGCGAGCCTCTGTTGCATCTGCTATTCTACGTAGATGGGCAGTCTCATCACCCAACTCTGCTCCTTCTAGTGGCGGAGGCGCAGTAGACACTGCACGGCCAGAATATAGGGCTTGATGTACCACAATGCGATCATACATGGTTTCTTGTTTTTCTTCATTGCACTGTAAAATATCTTTTGATGTGTCTGATATGACGACGATGATGAGGTCGATGTCATCTACCATGAGCATAGTCTGCAGCTTGGGCTTACTAGCTTTTGACTTCTTCCATGATGTAGGTTTCATTGGGGAAACCTTTATTTTCTTGGACATCTCTGCCTCTTCAAGGGGGTCCCTAAGCGGTGTTACTTCGCCCTGCTTCTACTTGTCTTCTTCCCCTTCATCCTCTTCTTTGTCCACTTCGTCACCTCCTCCCCCTTTAGGTGAATCTGAAGCGGTCTCTTTTGATGTGTTGTTCAGCTCATGTACCTCTTCCTTCTTCTTCCTTCTGCTACTATTGGGTGCATAATACTCTTCGCGAGTGACCACAGGACTTCCAATGAGGTCGGGGTCGGACAATTCTGCCTGGTTGACTGGTACCGGGAGTTCTTCAGACCACTCCTTAGTGATTTCCTCCATGTCTTCCTTGGTGATCTTGTAATAAGACTGAATCTCTTTCTTATGTTCATCTCTGCGCACAGTGATATATATGAAATGCCTATCTGCGCGAAACTTTGCAAATGGCCTAAACTGATGCAGCGTATTTAGTGTCATGCGAGGGAAAGACTCAATAGCCCTCTTCAACTGCAAGTTTCCATACAATGACTCAGTAAACATAAGTACAAGAAAGAGCCCAATCTATCTAGTGTATGGAATGAAGCCAAGAGGAGTATCATAGTTGATAGATATGGAGCAGAATGAATTTAGAAGCGCTGGAGTTGAAGACTTCGCTGCAGAGATGCAGAAGCTTCACAATCAGATCAAGTAGAAGTTGTGGAACAGTAGTAGAGAATACAAACGCAGAGTTGATCAACATAAGAGAGAACTTCAATTTGAAGTAGGAGATCAAGTTTTATCACACTTGAGGAAGGAAAGGTTCCCAAGGGGAACATATAACAAATTGAAGATGAAGAAAATAGGACCATGCAAGATCCTAAGAAAATTTGATGCTAATGCTTATGAAATAGAGCTGCCAAAAGATGTGGGTATATCGTCCATATTCAACATTTCAGACCTGTATCCTTACAGGGAAGATGACACAAGACGGTTCGAAGATCAAAAAGAGATCCAGTATGAGAAGAAGATGCTTGTAGCAGAAAATCCACAGATGGAGAAAATCATAGATCAAAGGATTAGTAAGAAGACCAGGAGAAAAACATATTTTGAATATTTGGTAAAGTGGAAAGGACACCCATTAGAATATGTCAGTTGGGTAAATGAAGCAAACATCCAAAAGCATGGAAGGTCAGTGCAGGAGCTCATGGATAGGAGTCCATGATTTTTTTCCCAGAGGAGTATGATGCAAGAGCATCGTCAACAGAGCACGAGTGGAGAACATCTCAACATACCTGCGCACATTTTGAAGAAAAAATTGAATTTCAGAAAAAGAGAATATCACGAAATATCTAAAAATATTGAAAATTAAAGACATTCTTAAATGTTTAGAAGCAAAAGACATCGCATGAGATCGATGGGAGATGTATTTTCTTTAATGTAGCTAGTTGCAGTACAGATTTGAAGTGCTTTCTCTTATCTGTCTGTCTCAGACATTTATTGTAATAAATCCTTAGTAGTTGAATGCTTTTATTTCGATAAGATAACGCTGAGGTAGCTTGGAGGGAAAGATATATGAGCTCTTGTTGTATAAATAAATGTGTTGTTGCCTAGAAAAGCCTGCTGAAAGCTGGTGGTTGTTGTTGAAGTTATTCACATAGTTGATGTTGCCATTTTAGCTGAGAGTTGTAGAATTGTTGAAGAGCATGTATAAGTCCATGTACATATAGAATTTGAATCAATATAACAAAGGGGTATTGTTCCAAATGTTTGGTGTTGTTGTTTCTATCTGAGTGAATGAATGGTAGACTTTATGTTTATTTACAACTCTTTGTTATTTACTTGTTCTCATGTTATGGATGCATTTACATGGTTGAATGTATGAATATCTGAGATATGAGATAAGTTTCAATTGTTTCTCTTCTACGAGCAAGTGCAAGGAGTTCATAGTGTCCGCAAGGTGTGCGTGACAGAGTCTATTTTGACTCAGAAGCTTAGAAGAGATAACATGGAACCTGTGTATGCAAGGAGTGCATAAGTGTCCACAAGGTGTGTGTGACAGAGTCTCTTTTGACTCACAAAGTTCAGAAGAAGTAGTTTGAAGGTGTGCATAGATCGAAACGCACCCAAAGTCATATTTTTTAGGAGGGACAATTGAGCGCAAAGGGACTATTGCAAGGAGTTAATAGTCGTCCTTCAAAGGTCAAGTTGAAGGAAGCCTATTACCAGGTGTGCACGGAACTAATATTTGACTAAGTGTTGAATGAGTCATTCTGAGAATTTCAGTGTGTGGAGAAGGAATAAGTCCAAGAGAGACAACTTGGAGCCTTGTATGCAAAGAGTGACTATTGTCCACAAGGAGTGCGTGACAGAGTATTTTGAATCAGAAGCTCAGGAGAAGTAGCGTAACTTTGTTTGTAGAAGAGTGTGAAGAATTATTGCAAGGTTTGTGCATTCATCCACAAGAAGCTAAGTTGTGGAGGAGGACCTGATGCAAGGCGTGCATAGGCTAAAATTCGACTAAGTTTTGAAGAAGGCACTCTAAGGAGAAAAATGTCCACGGAAGAACAAGCTCACGAGGAAGAGCAGGTGAGAAATACTCAATAGGAAGGAACCCTTTAAGGTTTCACAAATCAACGAGTAAGATCCATCTAGGAGGGAGCGGGATCATTCCAGACTGTCAGATCTAGGAGAGCTACTCGGAGGATAGTCGTGAAGCATTTCGGCACTTCGTGGTTCATAGTGTTCTGAAGTATTATGAGAAGCGGGATCACAAAGTCGCGAAGTGATCCTAGCTGTCGGATCCAGAGAGGACGCGTGGTGGAGATCCACCAATTCCTGAGGAAAATTCCTTCGAAGGTAGGGCGAAGGCGGAGTATTCAAAAACTCTTGAAGGCCGATCTAGTGAAGGGGATCGTGGTCATGGATCTGAAAAGGACACATGTTGTCTGATCACAGAGGGAAAGTTCCAACCGTAAGCCATTGGAGCAAGTGGCGCTCAATCCATCACTTCGGGTGTGAAGCACTTCAGAAGGAAGAGGAATTGGAGCGTCCAGAATTCCCAAACGCCGAAGTCACGAAATAGATAACAGTCATTGGCTTTTGGAGGATCGTGGATCGTGGTTCTGGTCCTAGAGTTTCGTTGATTCAGGAATTCATGGAAAAGGGAGTAAGTTTCCTATAAAATTTCCGAAGCATGGAGTCGCGAAGGGAGCCAGCCCGAGGCTGCATGTGGAGAGGAGCTAGCAGAAAGAGCTAGCGCTCAAAATTTGGAATTATAGAGAGAACTAAGGAAAAGGGCCCATGGGTTGTATACAACATGTGCCTAGGTGATAAAAGGGCATGTGTTAACCCGAATTTGGGGGCCAGCAGGGTCCCGAAGAGCCAATTCGGCTCATAAATTTGAAGAACCTTGACCGAGAGGAAGAGAAACCCCTATGAGGGGAGGGGGTTTGCGTCAATACTAATGGTCCATAATGATAAGAATATGAAGTATAGGTGAAGACCTTCCTTTAAGGGTATGATTTGAATAACACATGATCGGATATGAAGACTTCTCTAATGACTTAGTATCAATGATTTATTGATTGGTAAGAAGTTAAATATTGACAAAATTTAATTATGTTCAACATAATTAAAATTAATTAATTATGAGTCACATGGTTACGGAAAACATAACCTTAAAGGTCCAAAGGATGCGTTGATTATTTCAATTTATGATTTTGAAATCTCAAGGACATAATTATGTAAATATTGATCCTAAATTGTGTTTACTTGAGAGTCAATTGAAATGTCAATTTAATATTGAACCCGATCCACTTATGGATTGCCCTATTAGAGCTCACTCTTGATTTTTTGGGAAATAATTGAAATTGCATGTTTAATGCAATGGTATAGTTTATTATATTTAATTGATTGGATATGAGGATTTTCCACAAAGTTGTTGTTATAAAGTCACTCTTGATTTTTTGGGAAAATAATTGAAATTGCATGTTTAATACAATGGTATCTATTATATTTAACTGCTTGAATATGAGGATTTTCCACAAAGTTGTTGTTATAAAGTCATTCTTGATTTTTTTGCGAAATAATTGAAAATGCATGTTTAATGCAATGGTATCGTTTATTATATTTAATTTTTTAAATATGAGGATTTTCCACAAAGTTGTTGTTATAAAGAACTTATTTAAATAATAATTGAAATTGCATGTTTAATGGAATGTTATCGTTTGGTATCGTTTGTTTATTATATTTAATTGCCTGAATATGAGGATTTTCCACAAAGTTGTTGTTATAAAAAATTTATTTAAATCATAATTGAAATTGCATGTTTAATGCAATGGTATCATTTATTATATTTAATTGCTTGAATATGAGGATTTTCCACAAAGTTGTTGTTATAAAGAACTTTTTTAAATCTCTCATGTTTCACTTTTGTGTGTACTTAAGTGTTGTTATGGTAAGAATTATGGTGAGAATGATAATAGATATTGGTGCAATTGAATGATAAGGTTAAAATTTAATGTGTTAGGATAGAGATTCTTAAATTGAGATACTTATAATTTGTGAGGTGAAGACAAAGTCTTGTAGACATATGTTAAGGTATAGGATGTTTTAAATGTGACAATTATGTACCTTTAAGTATATAAAATTTTGAAGGTAAGGTGTAAAGACTGTGGGGTATGTCTAAATAGCGATGAATGATGAGTTAATATCTAGCAAATTGAATAAGAAGTTTGTTTATATTTAATTTTAATTTGGATTAGGTGAGCCAATTCATTGATTTGTATGCAAGGATGGTTGAATGTGACTAAGTGTAAGAAGGTAGGTAGTTTTTCACAAGGAAATGATTTCTAAAAGGGGAGTATAGTTGATTGATCTATATACTGACTATGTGTTGCAAAGTAAAGACATTGGCTTTCATTATCATGGATTTATGATTGAAGTATGTAGTTATAGTAGGATCAAGATAGTGTGATGTGGATGAAAGTATGAAATAGATTTTCATGGTTGTTGACTGATATTACATTTGAAAACGCCAAGTGACATGGTACTGTGTAATATTCTTATTTCATTGGGAAGTAGGACAAGCTTCCTGACATATTGAGGCTTCTATTATCAATGAGAGATTAAATAGTCATGTAAGACAAATTTTGATATATGGAACATTAACCTACCTAACCTTAATTAGATATGTGTTAATTTTGGTATATTGTAAAAGGTAACTAAAAGTGGATAGCTATGTATGCGATAATCTGTAGGCATGAAAACCCCATTAAGTCGATTGGAATGAAAATATGTATGTGTTAAAAATCACCTATAGGTATAGAAAAATTCAAAGAAAAATTCGAAGAAAAATAAAAAAGCAATGTGTTGACATGAAATAAATAATGATGAGGTTTTGACTCAATTATGGTAGCTTGGAAGATTGTATCAATCATTAAAGGTTCTGTAAGTGAATCAATAATAACTTGTTATATTGGATAGATTGATATGACTCTATTATTCACCAATACAAGGCGATGAGATGGAAATTTTGAAAGAACTTATGAATTAGTAATGACCCATTGACAAGATATTTTACATGTTAATGAGTGGAGTGGTCCTTGGAATGAGTAAGGAAAGTGAAGATTTACGACCTTAAAACAGGGGGAAATGATTGAAATATGCAAATGGTTTTGGATGAGGAATTATGTTCAATTCTATTTAGTTAAGTATAAATTGAGCCATAGACTTATATTAATAATTATACTTGGAATTAAGAAATTTATCTAAAAGTAGTAATGTTTCCTTAGATTTGTAGATGTCAACATTGCTTGAAATATGTAAGGATGGATATTGATATGTGAAAGCTATAGTAAAATGTGAAATTTAAAGATTGAATTTTTCATCAATTGGCTATTAAATAGCAAGTGTTTATTGTAATGGTTGAGTAGTATAACTTGTGAAACACTTAGGGAATGGATTGTCACGTGTATTTTTACCTTGGAGTTGTTGTTAACTATATGATCGTATGAATTTTGAACAATGAATTTATGGCTAATCTCCAATTAGTTGAAGTTTGGAAATTTTGTGTTTATCAAACAAGAATATGAAAAAAGTTACAATGCATGACAATATGATAATGAATTTGTCTATAAGATGATGTGTAAGAAGAGCATACTCCAATTAAGATTGAAATTTAAGAAAACAAAGACTTCGATAAAACCGATCATTACCTTGAAGTGAGTAAAATGTTGATCGAGTGTCCATCATGTATGACATGGTTGTTTTTATCTCATGTTTAATATTTATATACATATGAATTATGCCTTATTTATGTTTTAACTAGTATCTCTAGGGAATTTAACAATGAATACTAATATGAGGTAATAATTATAAATTCATAGAAATGTTCAAACTATGGAAGAAAGTAAAATATTGGATTAACATGAAATCTAGACTTGAATTCTTATGATATTATACTAAATGCATATATGGTTGAAATTTATTTACAATCAGATCAAATTATTCTTATAATTGCATATTAACATTGAGACAAAGTTTCTTAAAGAGGGGGAGTCTGTAATGCCTTGGTTTTGACTAAAATTGTTACTAAGCAATATTATTATTTTGAAGGTGTTCCACATGTGCATGACCTGTTAGTGTTGATGGATACATCTTCACTAGATTTATGCTTAAAACTCTTTCTAGTTGGCATGATCAATTATATGATGTGATAATTATGTATGAATCATGAAGATATTGAGACTTATTTGATGCTACTGGATATAATAATTTAATGCATAGACTTATGATGTTGATATTATGATGAACGATTACAAATTTTTATGAAATATGTTGACTGATGAAATTCATTAATGATTGTGTGACATGTGAAAGTGGATTGTTATATATTGTGATATTTTTGATGATCTATCGAGTATTATGGGTAGGACCTATAGGTACATGGACTCCAGGATGAGTCAAGCTATATAGACCCAAATTGGGGTTGGTAGACTGATGTATCAATTTAGATATTATGTCACAAACATGAGATTATGCTTTATATTGATTATTTGGATAGTGTTATTTGATGTCTATTTCTAGATGTGTGTAGAGATAGAGGCTAGAGTTTTCAACTTAGACTACATATGGGTAAAGGTTATATGATAAGAGGTGTGACTTATGTACTATCAAGCAAGGGAGAATAAAATCCTTATTCTTACCCACAACTCCCTTCATGTAATGGGTTAAATAATTCATGTAATCACCCAGGAATTTACATGTTGCCATGAGGGAAAGGCATGAATTTGGTGACTTACAAGGCTTAATTGAGTGGCATGCAATGATGATGCTGATTCATTATTCCTCAATGACTATGAGTCTCTCACCAATAGTAAATGAGATGGAGTTAATGAGATCTCACCCATGTTACATTAATTCCCCCTACATGTAAATATTTGTACTTGAAGGGTTGGAGTGAACACAACCTCGCCCTTGGTACTGGTTGAGAAGGTTTGAAGTGATCATGGTCTCACCCTTGGTACTAGGTGAGAAGGTTTGAAGTGATCATGGTCTCACCTTTGGTATCGGTAATGGTTGAGATTCATTATTCTAAAATAAAGTATCATTTATATGCATGGCATTTAGAAATGACATGTTTATATTAAAGTAAGTACAATCATGGAATTATTGCTCATATAGTTAGAGTGCATTCATTTAATAGAAGGGACATATAAGGATAAAAACATATTTGATTTCATTGTGCAATTGAAAAGTAGTAAATATGCATTAAAACTATGTAAGTAAATGTTAATCACTTAACTATTATTTTGAGTCTTTTATTTAATTAAAATGTGTAAACATTATGTTCACACACTCACATGTAAATTAAAAGGGAAAAGGGGAAAGTGATTATAGAGTGAGTGAGGAAAAATAGGAAAAGTAGTTAGGATGTTAAGTACCTATACCAGATCTGCAAATATAATCACCACAAATACTGAATACACAATATATGCACAAAGCAAGATAAAAGAAGACACACTTTATTATATCAAAACCCTTGAGGTAGGGCAACACCATACATTGGATCATATTATGGAAGATATCCTCTCCTGTTCACTTGCCTCTTCGAGGGGGCATCCTCCTATTGAGCTTCAAATCCAAATACAATACTTCTCTTCATATCCCATTACTTTGCTTGAACCCCTTTATATAGTTCTACCATCACCTAAGAACATTCTAGAGGAGGAATCTTCTAGAAGTATAACCTTCTAAGAAGTCTTCTTACATTTATTATATTTAACTACTCATTTATTATGTCTAACTACCATAGTCAGTCTTATTTAATAATATAGTGGACCTATTCCACCTTACATTGAATGGCCTCCACTATTATAACTATGGGCCCTCCGCCCCACCCCCCCGCCCCCCCACTACCTCTCTAGCTACCTAAAATTCCATCCCCCTTATGAAAGCGTTGTTCTCAACGCTTGATGTACAACCATATACCAGGGTCCCATGGATAAGTGTGGACCATAGTGTTGAAGTAGACTAGAGAACCAGGGTCCCATGGAGAAATGAAAACCATCATGTTGAAGTAGTCCAACATCGATTGTGAATTGGAGTCCCATGCCCAAGTGTTCATGTGAACTCCACACGAAATATATATGAACTCAAGAACCAACTGAAAATGACACTGCAAAGATCTACATTGATCATGGGGATCCAAATTTGTAGATCCCTCCATATCCCCAAAATCATGTGAATAACATACTAGTACTGAAGAATACTGAAAAATAGTGTGCATAGAAGACACTGGACTTCTCTCCATAATGTGCTCTATATGAGGTGAAGGAGAGTCATCAAATAGAAGATGGAAGTGGTTGTCATCCCATAAATGACAACTATCCATATACCAATCATCACAATCGTCCTCCAAAGCATACCAAGAATACACTTCTTGATGGTATTCATTCATGATGTCCGTCATAAGAAATCTCTCATGCACGCTATCCAATGAATCTTGAATACTACGGAAACTATCATTGAGGCCATCTGCAAGGTCATGGAATCTGTCATGCAATGTGCCACACCATTGGGCTTTGAATGCATCAGTAATTTGTAGAATTTATTTGAGGGTTTGAGAAGAAATAGCCATCTGAGCAACCTATGAAATATGCAGTCCCTCCATCATCATGAAAAAACCCAAAAATAGAACAATAAATTACTGCAGAAAATCGCGACGTTTTCAAGAAAAACCCTGAAAAAACTGTTGAATTTAAAATGATCATAACTTCACTTCCCGGACTCTGTTTCGGCTGATTTGTTTTTTGAAATTGGGTGAAATTGTGAGAGGAACTCAGGTCTATAATTTTTTTGGACAAATTTTGCCTCCAGCTGCTACATAAATAAAAAAAAATCGCGCCACCGTCCGTGGAAAAAACCCTGAAAAATTGTAGATTTTAAAACTTCAATATCTTGACTTCCCAGACTCCGTTTCGGATGATTTGTTTTTTCAACTTGGGTTTTTTTCTGAGAGGAACTCAGATATACAATCTGTTTCTGCAATTTTTTCACAAAAATATACCGAAAATTTCTGGAATGTCGTGGCCTTTTTTTTTTCTCCGAAAAAAAAATCTACAAAAATAAAACATATTTGCCCACAATGTCTACCAAGGAAAGTGCTCTGATACCAATTGTTAAGTACCTATACCAAATCTGCAAATATAATCACCACAAATACTAAATACACAATATATCCACAAAGCAAAATAGAAGAAGCCACACTTTATTATATCAAAACCCTTGAAGTAGAACAACACCATACATTGGATCCTATTATGGAAGAGATCCTCTCCTGTTCACTTGCCTCTTCGAGGGGGAATCCTCCTATTGAGCTTCATCTCCAAATAAAATACTTCTCTTCATATCCCATTACATTGCTTGAACCCCTTTATATAGTTCTACCATCACCTAAGAACATTCTAGAGGA
>JASDQU010945755.1:27611-42326 GCA_032191745.1 Picea mariana
GTGCATCAACCAAGAATAACACAACAACTCATAATCATCACCAAGATCAATATGTGCTTCTAATAATATACCAATACAAGTATGCTACATCATCGATAAACCATGTGTCAAAAATACTACTAACAAGTGCCTCTAACCATGTACCAAGTATGAACCAATCATGTATCAACTACTCATCAACTATGATTCATCAAGATGTACCAACATCATCAACTATACACCAAATGTATGTGCCAACTCATCAACTACTTGTCTCAACCATGTACCCAACATATACCTCAACCAAAATCCCTCATCAAGTTCATCATCCAAATCTGTTTTGTAACTCTGTAATAGACCTGGTGTATATGATCACATACCTTCAAACCTTCCTTGACTTTAACAATAAGAGACTAGCATTTTCATCAAACTTTACTTTATTCTCACATGACTAGTTTTGGATTAGTCATCAACCTTAACTTGAAATAATCATAACTATGTACCTGTAATGAATAAAGATACGAAAATAGTACACAATTTTCTTCAATGTGTTTTATCAAATTCCTCTAGGTGTCACTAATCAGAACCTCTCATAAAAGGAGTTATAGAAAAAATGGCATACCTTGTTGAATTCTGACTTATTCTAGAGAGCGAACTTGTAGAGCATGCCCTGCACAAAATATTTGTTGTATGGATATAAAAATTGTACACAGAATACTATATACTGTAGTCTAACCAACATATTTGGTCTTACTTAATTTGGATCTGTTATGAATAATTTATGACATGTTTACAGGAAACACATGTTTTAGACTAGTTTCAGGACTAGCCACAAACCCTATTATCAACGGCGTGTAACTCCAAAAATAAAACGACCCATAAGATGAAATTTGTACCACAGATACTTGGATATGTATCCTCAATGGCCTCCTCATTTCACAGTCTGAATCATTCTATAAAAATAGTTCTTGTGAAAATGGTGAGATGACCCGTAAATAACATACCTTAGAAAGCATCATCAAAAGAATTTATCCTCCCTTGAATTTCGTCCTTCTTTACTTCATCTTCCCTCTGAAATTCATCTTAGATATCGTTTGGTTTCCTCAGTGACCTATAGATATTCAATATGCTCAAGTTTTATTAAAATGAGAGAGGCTTGCCTTTTATTTATACTTTCATGTAGCTTCCTCAAGGGGTTGCCTTTTAACCATCTGAACCTACTTTCCTTATTTTAGGGTTAACCAACTTCTAACCACTTTTCAATTAGTAATTTATCCATTAAATTTATTATTTAAATAATTTATTTTGTATCCACTTTGACTTATAGTACACTCATCACTTCACTTTACCTCAAGGGATTACCTTCTAACTATCTTAAACCACTTTCCTTATTTTAGGGCTAACCCACTTCTAACCACTTATCCACTTAGTAATTTCTCCATTAAATTTATTATTTAAATAATTTATTTTGTATTCACTTTGAATTATAGTATACTCATCACTTCACATTATTATTTACCTTCTAATATCTCTTAAACCACTTTGACCTTTTCGGGCTTGTAGATGACTCATGAGGATTCTCCAACTTGACATGGCCATAACTCTCTAACCGTGAGGAGTTATGTGACGTTCCACATACCAATGGAAATTGAATGACATGAAATATCCATATATAATAGTATTACCTACAAATATATCAAAACACATATCATTATCCATCAAACAAACTTGGTTCCATTACTCAAACCTTTCTCCAACTTCACATGGCCATAACTCTCTAACCGTGAGGAGTTATGTGATGTTATAAATACCAACGGAAATGGGATGGCATGTAATACCCATATAAAATAGTATTTCCTTCAAATATATTAAAATTAATACCATTATACATCAAACAAAATTGGGTCCATGACCCAAACCTTTGTGCCACCGGAATTCACTACCAGACTTTCTCCAAGGGTTGAAATCAATCACTCACTAAGGGTTGAAATCAATCTACAATATCACTCTCCAATGGTTGACATTAATGAAAACCAACTTTCCATCAACCTAAGCCAAATCTCTGACAATCTCCCGCTTTGGCATTGATGGTAACACCAACATTGATGGAAACACTTAGTCATGATAACATTCATGATTATACTCCTCATAAATGTTTCTATCTCTCCCCCTTTGACATCAATGTGGAAAAGTGTATCTCCCTTTGGGGATTCTCCCCCTAACAAAAATCTCCTTAGGGTTTCTCCCCATGTCTACACGCCTTTCTTTGTGTTTATAAGCCGTTGATTACTGTCTCTCCCTTCATATGAATAATATATCCCCCTCTGACAAAGGGTATCACTCTGAAGTCATATCGCTCATTCTTCCCTTGTGAAAATGGATCCCCCTAGAAACATGCCTCTATGATCTCTCTCCAAAAATTTAACTTTGCATATGATAAATCTCTCTCCCTTTTTCATCAATGGAAAAAGTATCTTTCCATCCGAGGATGCTCCCCCTAACATAACTCTTCCTGAAAACTGATCTCCCAACCTAAATTGTCCTATTCATGGTGCTTCCTTGTGTACATCTAAGACATATAAGATAAGCATTAGAAAGAATTCATTTTGGATTAGAAATTACTCTTAGTCATTGGCAAAGATACTCAAAGGCTTCCCATGGAAGAGGTTTTGTAAATATGTCTTCCACTTGTTCTTTTTTGCCCACATATTCAACTCCAATGTTCTTCTCTGCAACCTGTTCCCGTAGAAAGTGATACTTGATTGGAATGTGCTTCATCTTGGATTGCATCACCGGGTTATTTGAGATACTAATGGCGCTTGTACTATTACAATAGATTGGAATGGGATCATCGTACTCAACCTGTATATCTATCATAGTTTGTTTCATCCATATAACCTGTGTACAAGATGTTGTTGTTGCAATATACTCTACCTCAACTGTAGATAAGGATACTGATGATTGTTTTTTTCTTAACAATGATACTAAACACTCACCCAAGTAGAACGTTGCTCCACTGGTGCTTCGTCGGTGATCTATGCAACATGCCCAATCTAAATCTGTGTAGGCAATAACTGATAGATCCTTTCCTTTTCGATACCATAATCCAAACTCTTTTGTTCCTTTGAGATATCTGAAAATCCTCTTCACTGCTAATACATGTGATTCCTTTGGTGCTTCTTGAAATCATGCCACATGTCCAACTACCTGCATTACATCTGGTTTGGATGTTGTCACATATATTAAGCTACCAATCATTGGCCTATATTGCCTATGGTTTTTAGACTTTGAATCATCATCTTTGCTCAACTTTCAATTGGTTTTCATAGGAGTGGTAACTAGTTTGCAATCTTCCATTTTGAACCTATTTAGCATTTCTCTGATATACTTAGTTTGAGAAATAAAAATTCCTTGGTTGATTTGACATATATTGAGTTACCTTGATGTACAGTTTGTTATTTTCACTTCCTTTCCATTGTTCGTAGGGAGTTTTGTCATTGTTGTTTATGAGCATTACTCTGTTTTGAATGTGAATTGTTGTATGCACTACATGTGTCCAAAAAATATCTTTCAATTTCGAATCCATTATCATTGTTCGAGCCATTTCTTGTGCATCCATTATGATAATGTTCATTTCTCTCTGAACCACTCTCTGAACCAATCTATGAATCCATGCTCTCTTCCACTTTCATATATTTTTCCAAACCTACTAATTATTCTTACAAATACATCTATGTCCATACTGTCAAAGAATTTACTTGCCCAACTATCCATAATGTTGACCCATTTATCACTATACTATCATGAAGTCTTGATTAATCTATCAAATTGTACTTCTGCTAACTGACTGCTCTAGATTTGTCTTCTCAAACTATGCAACCTGCTCGAAGGATGTTTCTTTAGTCTTTCACAACTATCGTATAGACTCCCCCTGTCTAATATTCATGTTACCTGGGAGTCTCTAAGCCATATGGATTGAAACAATTCTTTCTCTAATGTGTATTCATCATCATTTTCATTGGTAGATTCATCATCTCTCTGAGCTTTGAATTCCTTCTTTATGTATGTGGATTCATCTTTCACTATAATGCCTGAAATTACAATCACTTGAACCTATTCATTATTTACCTGCCCTTCTTTTCTTTTAGTTATTTTCCAAATCTTTCTGTATCTAACATCTTTATTTTTCTCTTTAGAATTTTCTTCATCTCATTTTATTGTCAATATTGCAATCTATGGGACCTGGTCTTTGTTCACCTGTTATTCTTGTTTTCTTATCCACACTTTCTTACATCTCATATCAGTTTCCTCTTTCATGGAAGTATCGATCAAGCTTCTACAATCACTAGCTATATGTCCATAGTTATGAAATTTGTAACATTCAATGTTACATGGGGCCACATAGGAATTTCTTGCTTGAACATTTCTTTTATAATCCATGCAATCGGCAACCTTATGACGAAATTTAATACAATAAAAACAATGACCATAAAATAACTTTGCATACCTGGGAGTTAATTATCTTCTTTGTGGCGTAGTCCTTCTGAATTTTTTCCTTGACTGATCATGATCATGATTCAAGATTCTTTGTGGCTTGAAAATGGATGGTCTTGTTGAAGATGTATCTTCAATAGTTTTCTTAGATTCTAGTTGACCATGATTCCTTCCTTTGAGTACTTTTGCATAACTCTTTCTATTTTATTCATTCTTCTTTTCTAGCAACCTAGAGTGCCTCTCTTCATTCTCTATAACTGATGTGGATGTTTCTGTCTCTTCAACGTTCTTGTTGAGCTTGACGATTTTACTTCTCAATGTGACAACTTCTTCTTCAAGGTTCTCAACCTCTTCTTCTTTCTTCATTATCTGAGACTTCATGACTTCTTATGTTCTTTTCACTTCTTCAAGATGAATTTTTAATCTGATTATTTCTTCTTCAAGTCCTTTCTCCTTTTGCCTAAACTCTTCCTCAAGCTGGTTTAGATCGTTAGTTATTTCTTTAAGATGATATGTCAATATCTTCTCTCTCATTTATGCTTCTTCTGTGCTTCTATGTTGAATTCCAAATACTTGTTTTAATATTCAATATTTTCTTCGATCTTTCTGGCTTCTTCTAGATGAGTTCTTAAGTTATTGATGATCTGTTGGGATTCTTCAAAAATGTGAACACTTTCCTTTTCTTTCATCAATTCTTTCTTGAGTTAATTCTTTAATTCTCTTAGTTCATCTAAAGCACTAATCAATTCCGCTTCATAATTGTCTTCCTTTTCAATTAGTTTTTCTATCTCATTTACTTCATGGCATTCTATTTCAAGGTGTCCATGTTTTTCACAACTAAAGAAAAACAACATACCTCTGGTGATTATGTACTCTTCATCTTCTGAATCTGTTTGACATGGTGAACACAATTCTTCTTGATCTTCATTTGCATCTTCTTTGGCATTTTCTGAATCTATGATGGGTGAAGAATATATTTCATATAACTTATCCCAAAGTTCTTTGGTTGATGAATATTTATCAACCTTTTCTCTTACCAGAATAGGTAATTCTTCCCAGATGAAATCCATAACTATTTTTTTATACTTCTTCAATTCTTTCTTGGTTGAAGTCTTTTCCCTTTTTGAACTATCATATCCTGTAATAACTGATATCCAAATATAATGTCCATGTGCTTGTAAAAATAATTTCTCCCTTCTACTCCACATCTCATAATTAAAACCATTATGACCATTAAACATTGGTACTTCATTCTTAGAACAATCCATGATCTCCTTTCAGTGATTAAATTATTTCCTGAAGGAACTGGCTCTAATACCAATTGTTGGATTACTGAGAGGGGGGGTGAATCACTACTAAAGAAATTTAACCCTTTTTCACCATAAGATGCAAGTGTTATATCAATGTAGAATTATCATCCAATAGTTGCAGAGTAAATAAACAATGAACAAATGAGAAATCACACACATACACAATACACAAGAGTTTTACATGGAAATCGAAAGCAGGAGAAAACCATAGAATGATTTTTCTTATATGTCTTAAGAATTACATTCATTGGAAGCACCAACTTCCTTTGTTTTCCATATTCAACTGGAAGAAGGCTCCAACCCCCTAGTTTCTCAGTTTACAACCTAAAAGAAGCTCCAACTCCGCAATTCTCTGGCTATAACTAGAAGGAGGCTAGAACCCGTTATGTTCTCCGGATACAACTGGAAGGTGGCTACAACCAGTTGTCCTTGCCCCATCCAACCTTCCTGACGTATAAGTAGAATGATGGAACCATTGTCACACTATCATTGTGAGATATAATGTTGTAAACCTATATCAATCAACCTGCACGAAATAAGTTGTACCAGCAACCTGAACCATGCATCAACCTGTACATCAACCTGTAATCAATTTGTACCATAGACAAGAGCATCAACCATGCACTAACCTGTACCAAAACAACTGTAATCAACTTGTACCATAAACAAGTGCATAAACCATGCACCAACCTGTACCTCAACATGTACCATCAATGAGTGCATCAACCAAGCATAAAACAACAACTCCTAATCATCACCAAGATCAATATGTGCTTCTAATAATATACCAATACAAGTATGCTACATCATCGATAAAACATGTGTCAACAATACTACTAACAAGTGCTTCTAACCATGTACCATGTATGTACCAATCATGTATCAACTACTCATCAACTATGACTCATCAAGATTTACCAATGGCATCAACTATACAACTCATGTATGTGCCAACTTATCAACTACTTGTCTCAACCATGTACCCAACATGTACCTCAACCAAAATCCCTCATCAATTTCAACATCCAAATCTGATTTGTAACTCTGTAATAGACTTGGTGTATTTGATCACATACCTCCAAACCTTCCTTAACTTTAACAACAAGAGACTAGCAATTTCAACAAACTTTACTTTGGTCTTACAAGACTAGCTTTGGATTAGTCATCAACCTTAACTTGAAATAATCATAACTATGTACCTGTAATGAATAAAGATATGAAAATAGTACACAATGTTCTTCAGTGTGTTTTATGAAATTCCTCTAGGTGTCACTACTTGTAACCTCTCAGAAAAGGAGTTATAGAAAAAATGGCATACCTTGTTGAATTATGGTTTATTCTAGAGAGCGAACTTGTAGAGAATTCCCCACATGGAATATTGATCTAAAAAATGTACACATAATACTACATACTTTACTCTAACCAACACATTTTTTATTACTAAATTTGGATCTACTATGAATAATTTATGACATTTTTACCTGAAACACTTGTTTTAGACTAGTTTCAAGACTAGCTAGAAAACGTATTTTCCACGACGTGTAACTCCAAAAATACAATGACCCACAAGTTGAAATTTGTACCATACCTACTTGGATATGTTTCCTCAATTAAATCCCAATTTGATGGTCTGAATCATTCTATAAAAATAGTTATTGTGGAAATGATGAGATGACTTGTAAATAACATACCTTAGAAAGCATCATCAAAATAATTTATCCTCCCTTGAATTTCGACCTTCTTTACTTCACCTTCCCTCTGAAATTTGGCTTAGATATCCTTTGGTTACCTTAGTCACTAGTAGATATTGAATATGCTTAAGTGTGATTAAAATGAGAGAGGCTTGCCTCTTATTTATACTTTCATGTAGCTTCCTCAAGTGGTTACCTTTTAACCATCTGAACCTACTTTAGTTATTTTAGGGTTAACCAACTTCTAACCACTTGTACAATTAGTAATTTATCCATTAAATGTAGTATTTAAATAATTTATTTTGTATCCAGTTTGACTTATAGTACACTCATCACTTCACTTTACCTCAAGGGGTTACCTTCTAACCATCTTAAACCACTTTCATTATTTTAGGGCTAACCCACTTCTAACCACTTGTCCACTTAGTAATTTATCCATTAACTTTATTATTTAAATAATTTATTTTGTTTTCATTTTGAATTATAGTATACTCATCACTTCACTTTATTATTTACCTTCTAAAATCTCTTAAACCACTTTGACCTTTTGGGGCTTGTAGATGACTCATGAGGGTTCTCCAACTTCACGTGGCCATAACTCTCTAACCATGAGAATTTATGAGGCGTTCCACATACCAACAGAAATGGAATGACATGCACTATGCATATATAATAGTCTTACCTACAAATATATCAAAATTCATACCATAATTCATCAAACAAACGCGGGTCTATTACCCAAACCTTTCTCCAACTTCACATGGCCATAACTCTCTAACCGTGAAGAGTTATGTGACATTACACATAACACCGGAAATTGAATGACATGTACTACCCATATAGAATATTCTTACCTTCAAATATATTAAAATTCATACCATTATACATCAAACAAACTTGGGTCCATTACCCAAACCTTTGTGCTCCCAAATTCACTACCAAACTTTCTCCAAGGGTTGACATCAATCACTAATGGTTGAAATAAATCTACAGTATCACTCTCCAGTGGTTGATATCAATGAAAACCAACAATCCATACCAAGTGTCCATCAACCTAAGCCAAATGTCTAACAATATCACCCTTTGGAATTGATGGCAACACCAGCATTGATGACAACACTTAGTCATGATAACATTCACGATTATACTCCTCATCAATGTTTCTATCTAACCTCTAAGGGTTGACATCAATAAATAAGGGTTGAAATCAATGTACAATATCACTCTCCAATGGTTGACATCAATGACAACCAACAATCCATACCAACTATTTATCAACCTAATCCAAATGTATGACACAGTATTTGCTAACACATATAACAATTAATACATAGAACCTAAAATCCCATTAAATCATTTCATATTTATAACTATCAAACCATAACCCTTAATTATTATCCTTAACTTGTATAATTCTAATAATTAATAAATAAAATCATTATAACCAACAACCTTCAACACCTATGTTTTATTATCCCAATTCTTGCAATCCCTACAACCTTTAAGACATCTAACTACTTATCTCTATAATCCCAAACTAGTAACCATATTAACCCATTATCCTCATAACTCGTATAAAACTTAACACCTATGACCCAAAACTTATTTAACCCCTTACATTTATAATCTTTAAATCATATAACCCCTAACATTTAGATGTCATAATAAATGCAATCACAAACTCATTTGTCTCATTATATTTCTAATATTTCTAATATGTAATGCATAATGCCTACAATACCTTAACATATAACTCTTAACCTCTATAATGTTTAGTCCTTAACCATTATAATCCCTATAAGTTTTATAATCTTTAACCACTATAACCCTATAATTCTTATAAGATCAATGCATATAACCTAATATTCTTAACCTTTATAATAATTATCATCCATGTAACTAGTAATTCCAAAACATTATAACCTCAACCCCCTTACCCTTATCACATATATCATGTAACCAATATAAAATTTCATAAGTAATCTCTATAACCCCTTTATCCCATCAAATATAATTCCTAACTTTTATAAACCCTAACCATTATAACCCTTATCATTTATAATCATTTATCACCAACCCATATACTTCTTAATAGCTAGATTTTATCCCCTATGTCCCCTCCACTACTTAAATATTAACAAAACCTTTAACTCATAAAATACATACCAATTAAACCGTAATCCTCACAACGCATTACCCCTTTTACTACTAAATTACCTTAGCCTTAATACATATAACATTAACCCTGGATACACATAACCCATTACCCCTTTTACTACTAACTTCTCTTACCCTTAACACATATAACATCAGTCCTCTATAAATTCTAACATCTACACATCCTTTAAATCCTAACAAACTAATGCATATAACCTTTTTCCACTAATATCAATCACCCTTTATCTATATGACCCATAACCCCAAAATCATATAATCATTAACATTTTATCTCTAATACTTTAATGACCATAAACACCAACCTTAACCCTTTTAATATTTTTAATATCAAAACCTTATAATCCTTATAACCATTAAACACTAACTCTTATAAACTGTATATGACATTAGCTTTATCCCTTAACCCCAACTATCCTTAATCCCTATAAGCATCAAAATTTAGATACTATTTAATATAATCTCTAATATCACTAATAACCCCCAATATCTAACACCTATAACCATTAATCAATAAGCTCAATTATCTTAAATAACTCCTATAAAACCTAAAACTTAAAAATTGTATCACTCACCTTTATCATCATTTATGACAACTAATCCTAATCCTTATAGCCTCTCTCATTAGTAATTATAACCATATAAATTATGAATTCAAATCCATAACACATATAACCCCTAACTACTATCCCCATAATCCTTAAAACTACTAAACCATAACCCATATATGTTAATAAATTTAATCATTCACTCCTATAATATCTAAATCATATAGTGACTATTAATTATAATATGTATAATTCATTATCCACATAGCTCCTATCACCTAATATTTATATACCTCTACCCACATAACCACTAAGCTTTTTACTTATATAACATGTAATTCGTATAACCCCTATCTCCTATAATATCCATAAACCATAACTCTTATAACATGTTACACTTAATCTTTATAATACATATAAATATTAATCCCAATACATAACCTCTATAACCCAAATGCCTCCCCTTATAACCATAATAAACCTAAATCGAACACCCTATATAACCCCTAAATATATAATGAATAAATCCATGCCCTATAAATCATGACCATTATAACCCATAATGTTTAAACAACATAACTTCTAATCCTCATTTTTAATAACTAAGCCATACAGCATCTGTAAGTATTAAACTTTAAAACTATTATTACCACTAAACCCTATCCCATTTATCCTTGAATTCATATATCATGTAATACTTAACTACTATAACTATTAAAAACTATAAACCATGCTATAACCATTAACCTTTAACTTTTATAAGAATTATTTCTTTAACATTAACCTTTATATTTCTTATTATCTAGAACTTTAAATACAAACCCATATAACAAACTAAACCATAAACGACCACAATCATATAACTCAAATCACCTTAACATTTATAAATTTCATAACACAATGATTACAACCCATAAGCCCAAATCCCTCTAACACCTCGCCCCTAAGATGTATACCATATTTCTTTTAACCCTTAATATAACATACCTTAACTACTAAATAACATCCGAAATGACCAATATAACCCTTGAACTCTAGAACCCATATCACCCTTAACTTTTGGTCCATGTAACCTAGAAATATAACCCCTTTAAACTATAACTTAAACCTTATAAACCATAACCCAATTAATACTTAAACTATAACTTAAGCCTTATAAACCATAACCCAATTAATACTTAATTTGAATAAAAGATTTAACTCTTAATCCATATATCCTATCACCATTAATCCATTTCCCTAATTCTTATAACTAGAAATCCATATAACCCTTCATATTTAACTCACGTCACTTTTAAACAAACCCATTTAACCATTAATACTTATATTCCCTCATCCCTATAACTCTCAAAGAAAATAACATATATAACCTCAAATTATTTTTACCCCTAAGTACTAACCCTTATGAACTATATCCTCTTTTAATACTAAAACTTAAAAATCCTAATCCCATCCTTATAATATTTAACCCATGTTATGCCCAATATCCCCTAATCCATTTTACATATAATCCTTTAAACACATAACCCTAAACCCAACTAAAAAAACAGAATTATATAACCCATATTTGATATATTGTGTATTCCCTAACCTCTATAACCCATAAAACCTATAATTGATATCCCATATAACCCCTAATTCTAACGCCATATTATTCCAAAGCCCCTATGCTTGTGACCATTAATCACTTATCCCTAACCCTAATAACCCCATCATATACAACTCCTAGTCCCTAATTCCTATAACTCTTAACTTTTTACACATACAACTTCTATCCCTTCAAATATTTAGACCCTATATCCCCTTTCACCTTAAACCATAATCGTGACAACTTATAACTCTTATATAATCTAAACTTCGATAATTATTATAGTGCTTAATATTTATACAATATCCCCTTTAACTTATTATAAGACTAAACCATTTCCTTCTTATGGGATCTGAACAATAATATTTATCAACTAAAAACCCTTATAAACTATATCACTTCT
The DNA here is from genome assembly GCA_032191745.1 of Picea mariana. Classification (NCBI taxonomy): domain Eukaryota; kingdom Viridiplantae; phylum Streptophyta; class Pinopsida; order Pinales; family Pinaceae; genus Picea; species Picea mariana. Next base: position 39,800 of record JASDQU010945755.1, read on the forward strand.
AACTATGATAACAACTTACCCACAGTCATTATAATCCTTGATCCCTAAAATCCAAAACTTAAATACCCAATATACCTAACCCTTAACTTGTATAATTATTAACTTAACCCCTATACCTTAACATTAGTCATGTTATCACATTATCAACCCTAACAGTTAATTCCTATCACATGTAACTCCCTGTTAGCAACATTTCTTGTAAAGGGGGGTAAAAAAAGCGAAGGAATGGGTTAAAAACCCACTTGCCCTAAGTGCGGATGCAAAGTGCACTTGTGATTAAGAGGCAAGCATATTTGGGTGGAAAAGATTCGCGTGCCTGGTTCAACGACGCACATAATATTCCGGAGCCCCCTCGCCTTTCTACCTTTAAGCGGAGAGGGGGGGTCCAGAATCAAGGGCGCACTTCTTCAACGGCGCACAGGGTGATTCCGGAGCTCCCCTGACTTTCTACCTTTAAGCGGAGGGGGGGGGGTCCAGAATCGAGGATGCATCTCTCCGATGGCTGCGATTAGAGCACCCAGATCAACGACGCACAGGTAATCCAGACATCCTCTGTCTTTCTGTGTTTAATCAATGCGGGGCCCCCTCCTGGTCGTGTCATCTTGCCATCTGTCCATCTCCCCTCCCCTGGTCTGTGTGGTCCCTTTCCCATCTGATCATCCATTAAAACTATCGTGACATAAAACTGATGGGTGTCGGGCTCTGCTCCTGCAAGCAATCCAGGAGTGACTTTCGACGCTAACATTTATGGCGCCGTTGCCGAGGATGAAGTTGAAGATTTTCTCTGGGTAGAACAACATTGATCCTCTGATTCTGAAGGTGCATCAGACATCGGAGCCCTTCAAGATTGCTACTGTGCACCTGGCGACTCCACTGTGGTGACTCCAAGGTTTCCACATCATTGTTTCAGCTGTGGCTACTGTTAGCACACCTGAAAGCTGACCCTAAGGAGCTTTCTCAAGAAGGTTTCAGCAGCTGCTTTCTCAGCCTGAGAAGCTTCCAGGGGAAGCAACAACGTTAGAATCTGGCCTTTGATGGTGAACAAGGACTAGACACATTCAAAGCTACACATCTTTCACCTGGTGACTCCATGGTTCAAGGATCGATTGGCGACTCCACTGGTTCGATATGGAGAAAATCCTTGCTCGTAGGTTTGCTGCTTTTAATTTTTATGCTATTCCTGGTTTTCCTAATGTTGTCCCCTCTTTGAATGAATGGGGCAATTATTTGCCCATATTTGGAAAATGTGAAGAGGACAACCCTGCTCAGCACCTCAGTGAGTTTCATGAACTCATGCGTCAGTGGGAGATACATCATGAGGATGTATTACTGAAGATGTTCATGTTCTCGTTAGCAGGGGATGCACGTAAATGGTATCATTCTTTACCCCCTGCTAGCATTTCTTCACTCAGTGATTTCCATGCAGCCTTCACTACCTATTGTCAAGAGTTTTATCCCTCTGTGTTAGNTCATAAATCATTCCTTTCTCCTCCACATTCATCTGCATCAGAGGTGGGTTATGAAACTGATGAATATCCCAGGTGGGAAGAGGATTCCCTGAGTGAACTAGTGGAGCAGGCGATATTCCCCACTCCCCAGTGTGAAAAATTGGAATCTGAAGACAGCGAAGAGGATTTTCCAGTCTTCGAGGCAGATGATTTAAGTAGCTCTTTTGAAGATATTATTGAAGATTTCTTGGATTTGTTAGCATCTGCCCCTGATGAGCCTATTGTCTCAGAATTAAACAAAGACGCCATTGTGGAAGAGGATTGTTTTTTCTTCCTTCACGAAATTTCCCATGATGTATTTACATTTGGGATTGAAAGGAAGGATCGGGAGGCCATTCCCTTTTTACAAGATGGGGGAGTGCACGAAGAAGATGAGGAAGAACTAGAAGAGCAGTTGAGCACATATTTCATTCTAGAGCCAGTCACCAAGCAGCCACTGCCTGAGATCAGTGAGCCTACACCAGTTGTTCACTCGCCTGTTCTTATCAAAGATATTCAGTATCATGTGAGCAACTGTGTGGTAGAGGAGGTTGCCTATCGCCAATTCTCTAAAATTCGCCACTCATTCTATGACCCTGTCAGCAAGTACATGGAGTGGCATTTCCCCTATGCCTTGGAGCCACCCTATTTCATCTCAACTCTAGTTTGTAAGGAGGAGTTGAAGAGTGTAACCGTTCTGCTTTTATGGTTACACCATCTGCTGATGATCATTGAGAGAAAGAAGGAGCTTCTATCCAGGAAGTTGCTTGAATGTCTATGGTGGAAATCTGCTTTCACCTAGCCCCATGTAAAGTGTTTTATTAGTTTAGGATTGTATATAAATAAGCTCCTTTAAGTATGTATCTTTATTTTGTTGCTTTTATTTTTCGGCTTGTATTTTCAGCAGCAGGATGTTTTGTGCCTGACTCCATAGCCCAACAGCAAGGCACTCAATCTGCAAAAAGAGTCCTTAGAGCATCACAGGGATGAGTCTATCCCCCATGGAGCCTAATGTTAGTGACATTTCTTGTAAAGGGGGA
>JASDQU010945755.1:61507-71777 GCA_032191745.1 Picea mariana
TAAAGAAAAGTGAAGAGTTACAAACTATATCATATATGTGTTGTATTGTTAATAACTGAGAATTACATTGCTTTTAAAAAATATATTAACTTTGTTTCGAATAAATGTGTGCTTAAAGTCAAGCTTTAAAACTAAAGGTGTATCCATTAAAAACGATGAATTTGGCGTATGAGAAAGACATCAAAGATTATTTTTTAGTTTTAAAACTAAAGATGTATCCATTAAAAACTATGAATTTGGCATATGAGAAAGACATCAAACACTATTGTTTAGTTTAAAGTGTGCTTGAGGAAATTGTTAAATTCAACATGTTATTGTTTATAAAAATAATGTTTGTGAAATTAAGATTTATTATTAAAAATAAATATGTATATGTATGTTTTTGAAATTTTATAATTGAATTTTATTAAAATTTATAAAATTTATTATAATTATTATTATTTTCAATATAAAAGGTTTTTATAATTTTATTAAAGAAATTGGTTTAATTAATTAAAATTTAGTATTAAAAGATTGAAATTTAAAACAAGACCTAAAATAATCCATACAATACTTAACAAATTGATAAAAAAGTTTGTCTATATGGGCAACATCTCTCAGTTTGTTTCAATTGAGAAATTGATCCATTCAAAAGGATGCACAACTATTACATTAGAATGGTCTTCAAACTGCAACATAAATTTGGCTTCTTCCTGCAAAAATGAACAGTGGTATCAACAATGGTGACAGGTTGATGATGGTATGTCATTGACAATGGCAGTGACGAGTTGATGTGACAGGTTGATTGGATACATTGAAAGTTTGACAGGTTACAGGTTGATGTGGTAGCGACAATTACAGTGGAAGTGATTGTGGTAGTTACAGTTTGTTCTACACTTATCTTTCAGGGAAGTAGGACGGGGCAAGGAAAGGGGGTTGTAGCCTCCTTTCGGTTGGTGTAAGAGAACACATGGAGTTGGAGCTTCCTTCAGGTTGGAGTCTGAGAATCAGGGAGTTGTAGCCTCCTTCTAGTTGGAGCCAAAGAATTCATGGAATTATAGCTTCCTTCAGGTTGGAGCCTATAAATAGGGGGTCATAGCCTACTTCCAGTTGTAGCTGGAGAATTGGGAAGTTGGTGCTTCCAATGAATGTATTCTTTGATATATAAGAAAGCATTCCATGGTTTTCTCCCATATGGGTTTCCACATAAATTTCGGTGTATTGTGTATTTGATGTGATGTTGTTGATGTGGTGTTGCTTATGTTTATATGCTCATGATATATTGAATACAATCATAGATGATACATTGATGATATAATGCTGATAAGATTGAAGTTCATATATTGTGNAAACATACAAAATCCTTGAAATGTGATCTCAATAGTTGGAGTTGTAGTTTTATGGGCTAGGAGTCAAATACCCCTTTTTGCACAAATTTCTCCCTCATGGTTGACCTTTACTAGCGCCAAAACCTTTTAAAGGATTGGTTGTTCTTTGCTAGTATCTAAACAAAGCATTGTGCTTCTACCATCTGATAGTGGACAATTATAATAGAATTTGCGACCAACTAGATTGGTTGTGGGGATGCTCTTGGATCAATTAAAGAAATATCAAGAACTATCTAGTAATATTAGAGTAATATGTGTTAAAACTCCATCTCATTAATTTTAAGAAACCCAAAGGTTTATGGTATTCAAACATGGGGGATTTTCTACCCACTGTAACAACCCAACTAATGGTATCAAAGTAAAATGTTTTCAAAACTCCACCTCATTAATTTTAGGCAATGCAAAGGTCAACAATATTTAAACATGGGGGCTTTGCTACCCACTATAATAACCCAACCAATAAGACTAGCAGGTGTTTTTACATCACTAGTAACATTCTCCAAACATAAAAGAGAATCAAATTCATATCAACTAATATATCTCCGAACTATTTATTAATCAAGAAAATAAAACCAAATTACTATTGTTTCTATTTAACAACTATATTTCAAAAATATGCAAGAGAGAGAGAAGGATGAAGGACTTAGTTGTAGGATTTTCTCCAAATATTAAAAACTTTGGTGCCCCCCAAGCTTTTTCCTCCTTAAAAGTTGGCCTCTAGTTTAACTATGATCATGGCATGGGATTTGCACACAACCAATGTATACTCAAAACATTAAGGATACCTCCCATGCACACTCTCGAGTAGGTATCCAAAGACAAAAGAGAATAAATCATGACAGCTAGTACCCAGAGCCCACACTAATAGGTTGGTCATCTACTAACCATTTTCCTCCAACCAATGATCTGAATCTTGGGGGGTTTATAAGTTTCAAATGTGTAAGTCATAAATCCATATTTCTATTAAATGTAAAAGGGAACATAGCAAACTTATAATTGATGGACTCAATCTTAATCAAAGTTCACCTCATCAACAAGTCATCATTACAAAAGGGTAGTAGGAAAAAAAAATAAGGTTGGGAATGAGAGGTCCTTAAATTGACCTTATTGCATTTAATGATCAATGTTCTTTTTAAGAAAAAAATTCACCAATTTGACTAAATTTTAAAAGTTATAAAGAAATTTAGGCTATTTTTTTCATATTTTTATTAAAAATAAAAAATTTATAGCCTAATTTATGATAAAAATTCTCTATCTATTTATATTTTTTTCCCTAAAAATAAAACCTTTTCATGAATATGTAATATGATTTCATAACATTTTCACGAAATGCATGATTGTGCATCTCAAATTTTATGGAATATTCATTACATCTAAAGATTTTTATGCAACCATTGAAACCATTGATACTCTTTGGATCACCATGATCTTATATTTGAAATCATGTTAAGTATTTGTATCAAACAACAATTTTTAAGACTTGGCATTTTTAGTTAATGTATCTCAGCATGTAGATGGTAGACCAAGTTGTGTTTAATGTTTTCATGTTGGAGCTCTATAGCAAATTGAATAATTTTTTTTTATGTATTTCTTAATATATTTTCCAATGCCATTGTTTTTGGTTGTAAGTTCTCTCTAATTCCTATGAAAGATTGATTTTTCTCTAAATGTTGCAATATAGGATTTATTATTATTTTTGGTCAACGATGCACAAGTGACACTCATGTATCGGTGTTGTTGCCTAATTTTTCAAGGTAGTACCAAAATATAAATGGCTTCTCGCATAAGATAAATGATATAAAAATTATAAATATGATTTGATCGCCAAATAGTTTGATAGGTTATGACTTATATGGTTTGAGAAAAAACAATGGTAATGATTCATCTTAATAGAATCATTCTTCCTCAACTTTCTCTCTCTCATAATTTTGCAGTGTTTTTAATATGTATGCAATATTGGTTAATATCTTTAATAGTTTCGTCAATGTTCCTTACCCCTGAGAATCAAATTTCTCAGTGAATTTCATGGTTGATTTGTGGGTTAATCTCCACCTCTCTCAACACTCAAGCCACTTCTAGATATCAACCCCTGAGATCTAGATCATTGGTATCATGGAAGAGTGGCATTCTTTGGGAATAATGGTTTGAAGGGTATTGTAATAGAAAAATTATAGCTATCTCCAACCTACCTTTGGAATTCTTAGAGTCCATTTGTTTGGTCATACTATACAAGCCTCATAGTTCATCTACATGCATTGCATGTTTTTTATACACTCTAACCTCCATTCACTATTGTGGGAGCATCATTATAGGAATTTCACTACATCCCCCAATCTGTACTATTTTTAGAATTTTTGTGGGATTTCCAAGTAGCCCATTGAGGTTCCACATCCCATGTAGCAACAAATAGTTCTCTACAAACCCTTGGCATATTTTTCATCCCTATACACTCATCCATTTAACATCAACCATTATTAAATATTTTGATACGAATCGGATCTATCACAAAAAACAATTGGCTATAAGCATAGGTTCTATGATGATCAACATTGGCAAGGTTCAAAGCTATGGATGAGGAAGTAGATCGATTTTTAAGCATGGAGGTCCCCATGCCATCAAGATAGATGTCCACCCTTGCATTAACATTAAATCATAAGGCTAGCATATGAAATGTAAAGTTGCAAGTAAAATTGTGTGTGTGTGTAAATTTATGTATTAAAAAAATAAAAGCATGAGACTTCCCCTAAAATGTAATAAGAGAAAAGAAAAGAGAGGAGTAATGAGTTTGGAGAAATTGAAGGGTTAAGGTTGCTTGATCTTCTAGTTATCCCCCAACTTAGCCATCCTCCTATACATCAATTCCCCACGAAGGAAGAGGGGTTTTGTCGTTGAGAGTGAAGGAAATGCTTCCTAGATTTACATGTGAAGCATGAAGATGAACTAGAGATCATGTAACCTGCACATTGTTGAATAATAAAAGAGCCCGATTGAAGCCAATTCAATGTTGGTTTCCCATTTGGGTTTCGAGGTTAAATATTGATTTTTCTTTGTGGTGAATCTCTCTATTGTTGTGTGATTTTCTGCTTAATATTTTTTTAAATGGTTGATCTGTATTTGCAATGGTTGTTTTGTAGTATTAATGGTTGTTGTGTTTACTTATTCATATGAGATTTCATTTAAAACTGTAGAGTTGGAGGTTTCCTTCATAGTTACAATTATTTATGAGTAAATGTATAACCCAACAAATCTTTATCTTCCAGCGTTGGTTTATTTCTAAGATTGGAGAACCATGGATGCCATTATTTGGTTGTTGTAATGTTGTTGGGAGTTTCTAAATCTATTTCCCTTGTTAATTTGACTGTTGGAATCGAGGAAAAACACCATTGTGGTTTTCCATGAGCTTCCTGTTCAGTTTTGGAGGGTTATGTGGTTTCTTCTAACCTACTAAGGGATCATATACAATGAAACAAACATGATTTAGTCATTCCACGGTTGTTTCGACCTATTCATCAGTTCCTACAGGCCTTACAATCATTTTCGTATTGATTGTGGGTTTGGATTGGGTCATAAAAGTCACAATCACAATTTGATTTGGCTACATGGGTGTTTGCATTAAGCTTGGTGGTTGAGTTGTTTCCTACATAAGAGTGTTTCACAATTGATGAGTAAGGAATTTCCAAGTAAAAGAAAAGGATTTAACTTATTTTGGATTTTCTTATTCATAGATTTTGTGTAGCCATCCTGAATCTATTTTGTGTCAATTAATAAAAAATCCATGTGTTTTTTTTTGTTTGCTACTTTGTATGTGACTTGTGGGACTAGCCTATGGTTTAAGAAACTGCAACCCAGGGGTCTCTAAGCCATCAAAGTAACTAGTGGATTGCACCCATCTCGAGCCACACCAACCCTTAGCATGGCTAGATTTTAGGTTTCTCCTCCTGGATAACCAAGTTTTGAACCTGGGTTTCCCTACAGAACGAGGCCCATTGAAACCAATTGCGCTAGCGGGATTTGACATAAACATTCCATATGTTGAATTAAAGGCCCTTCATATTATGTGTGACACAATTGTTATATTACGTAGGTTTAAATGAATGAGATTTCAGTGGAATGGGAGTTGAATAAACATATAGAATCATGGCCTCAAGTTACATGCTTGATTCGAATCTTGGATTCATATAAATGGTAATATCTTGAAAGGTTCATAGCATTCTTATTGTTGAAATTTCTCAAGAATCCATGTTGGCGAAATGGACTAGCTATAACCCTACCATTTATAGATCATATGGTATCAGAGCCCAAGTTCGAATATACTTGGTGAGACTTGTATGGTGAGCACTTGCAGTGACTACAAAAGAAGTGGAAAAGTTTTTTTTGTTGAGGTTACACAGAAGCAGAGCACCAACAATGATAGGTCATCATGAAGAAGAATATCCTAGGGTCATGTTGGATCAACTAGAGAATATCATTTCCACACTGACATCAATGGTAACATAGCTATTGGAAACAAAGGGTTTGGAAACATCCTCAAGAGATACTTGTCATGAAGATTCCAAGAATAAGGAAAATAATCTTAAGGGTAGTCTTACATGTAGATTCAACAACCTTAAGGTATTTTTGTCTTGTTAATTATTGACATGGATTCTAGATTCTTATTCTTATACTTTAAGGGAATATATATTTGGTTGATCGTGCTAGTAGTCATATGTTTTTTTGGCTTGTTAATTCTTGACATAGTTTTTAGATTCCTATATTTTAAGAGAATATATATTTAGTTGATCCTTCTAGTAGTTATATGTTTGTTTCAAAGATTAAGTTGTCATCAAAACAATTGTACTGGGGCACACTTGTTTGGTGAAACATTTTGGGCACAGGTTTGGTGAGGGTTTAGTCAAGTGGATTGACCCATATCAAAGGCAACTTGAGCGTAGACTTGGTGGTTTGTGACATAAGTGAAGGGATGAGTTGCGGACTAAGCCATGAATTATGAATAGACCTAGACGCACCCCTTGAGCAGGCCAAGTGTAGAGTTTTGAGGGTGAACCAAGCACTTGGGAAAGATAGAAGAATGCACGACTGTCGCAAAACGTATCACAGACCCGATTGTAGAGTTTATCGTAGAGTTTTGAATAAGTCTTCAAATGAAATCTTGGGTGTCTTGGATGAACCCTTTTCAAGTAAAGTGAAGACACTTGGAGGGCCATCCATGGCCAGGTCGCATGCAGATGGCAGTGACATTGAGAGGGATCCCAAAACCGACAAAATGAAAGACCTACTCATTATCTTGGAGAAGACTATTAAGCATATGCAGACACAATGTGTCAGCATCATGAGAAGGTCGATCAAGTGGAGACTTAGATAGGAAGGATGAAGCATGGGTTTAATAAATTCGTTCGAGAGTGTTAGGTGACCAAAAATGTGATTACTGACACCTTGACGAATGATGTTCAATATAAAATCAAGGAAGCGGAGGATTCACTTGCCACAGTCACACAAAGGTTGAAGGACTAAGATGATACCATCACATTGTTGAAACGAGATTTTGCTAACAAGAAAAACTCTATTGTCATGTTGATGAGGATCAACATAAAGGAACCTAAGTGATATGATGGTACTTGCAACTCTAATTTTCTTGGAAACTTTTGTTGAGACATTGAGCAGTACTTGGAGTAGTTGAAAGGAAGTTCAGACGAAGCCAAGGTGAACATTGCAGTGATTTTTCTGATAAGAACCACTAAGCTATGGTGGAGGAACTGGGTGGAAGACTTAGCAACTGGGAGAATCATTAAGTAGATCAAAAATTGGGTAGATATGAAGGCAACCTTGGAGGCATAGTTTGGTTAGGGGAACCAAGCATGGATCACGAGAAATTAGTTGATGGCTCTCAAGCATGATGGTAAGATCCAAGCCTACATCAAGTAGTTCATGGGGCTCATGTTGGAGATCAAATACATGTCAAAAGAAGACAAAATTTTCCACTTCATGAATGGTCTGCAACCGTGGGAGCAAAGGGAGTTGTGATGGCAGAACGTGTAGACTCTTGCAGCAACAATCATTGCAGCATAAAAATTGTTGGACTTTCGGGGAGAACCCAAGATAGGTCCTAGGAACAATGAGTATTCCCAAGGTGAGAAGCAACATTAAGGGAAGGGGAAGAAGAAGGAAAAAGGAAATAAAAATACATCTAATGGAAATGTAGACTATGCCAAGCACACAGATGCAACGAAATAGAAGAAGTTGATTTTGTGTTGGATTTGTGCCAAGGAGAACTATGCGAAGAATTGTCCCTTGAAACAGAAGTTGAATGCTTTGGATAAGGAAGACAACCCATATGTTGGAGTCTTGCAGGTCTTGAATGTTGTCATGGAGGGTGAATCCATGGAGAGCCAAGAGCAAGACAAGACAAAATTTTTCTATGTGCAGGCTGAACTCAATGGGAATTTAGTGATAGCCATGGTGGATAGTGGGGAGAATCATAATTTCTTGAGGGAAGACATTGTGTGAAGGCTTGGGTTGCAACCTAAACTAATATAGACAACCTTGAAGACAGTCTGGTGTAGAGAGGGTTGTTGGTGTAGCCAAGGACATCTTGTTGAAGCTTGGTGATTGGTGTGGAAGGACAAGTTTCACCGTTGTTCCTATGGACGATTTCAAAGTTGTGTTGGGACAAGATTTCATGAGGAAGGAAAAGGAAACACCTATTCCTCACATGAACAATTTGGCCATTTTCTCGGGATATAATCCATGTTTGATTCCTACCATAAGGAGGAAGGAAGGAGGCACGTTGATGTCTTCCTTACAAGTGGTTGTTGTAGATAGTCAGAGCAGGAAACCTTGTAGAGACAAACTTGGACGATGTGGGGTGATGGTTGGATAACTTAACATAGAGAATGAAAGGAAACTTGTGTCTATGGAACAAAGGTTTGTCAGTGTTGAAGAGATAGTTGGAGATTTGGCTAAGATAGTGGAGGGATTGGTTGATTTATGTTTGAAAGTTGATGAATTGATGCGAAGATTAGAGGAATTCATCGAGATGAGGATGCCAAAGAAGTTCGTTGAACAAGAGAAGAGACCATCCATGGACCAAGAGGAAGTGAGGGAGATGCAACAACCTTGGCAGATAACTAAAGAAGAGGTTGATTCCTCCTCTAGTGAACTCAGACATGGTGAATGGTTGTGTAACTGCAAGCTAGATCAACTCATGGAGGAGTGTGAAGGAAAAATCAATTCAAGTGTACCATTGCTTATGTACATAACACAATAAGTATGGTTACTCTCTGTCGAATGCATTGGGGAATATTGAAGATGAGAGAGATGACCCAACCAACCATCCCCCTTCAAATTCAAACTAGATCGCAACATGTTGGCTCACTGTCTTGGTGGGAGGTTGTGAGGCCAATGGGTTGCCTTGAGGAGGTGCCTTGGTGAAATTTTTTGGAAATGCAGTGGGTGACCTGATAGATTGAAGGAAACGAGGAGTTACGAATGTGAGGAACTTGCAGATAGAAAAGGATGTTTGAATGTCAAGATGTGAGTTCTTGAGACATAAGTGCGATGATTGGACTAGCTACCTTATCAACCTAAGTCACAAGAGGACCCAACACATAGAAGCATGGGTAGAGGGACCAAAGTATGGAATCAATAGTAATTCAGAGAGAAGTGACACTTCATAGACTCATGTAACTTCCTAAGGGGAGTTTACCTTAACGACAACAGTTGAGGAGACAGTAGTCGTTGAGTGGTGACGAGATACGAAGATGGGGAAGAGACGCCATAGAGATCGACAGATGTTTCTAGGGACGACAACAACTTGGAGTGGGGGAGGATGTAAGGTTTCCCACGACACCCACCAAGTGCCTGTGCTCCTTGGGAAGACTTGGGGATGAGTCGGGCAAGAGAACATGGAGAGCATGCGATCAGTTAGATGAATGGAAATGTGTGGGTGTGAGTAGAAGCACCTTGGGTGCATGATGATGATGTGCAACACCAAGGGGGCACACACCTTACTTTCCTTAGAATGATTGACAGAGAGTTGGGTTGTGTTTGGGCAAGGGCGGGGCAACTTGGGAGCATGCCCAAGGAGTGGACTCGTCTTCTCTTGGAAACATGGGCGCATCGAAGAGGTTGGATGACCCCATCGACACACCCATGAGGATTCACGACAATCGACATAAGAGAACGCACAAGGCAAGGGGTGCATGCCTAAGGATGGGGCGCGTCAGTCTAAGAGAAATGAGGGTTGATGTGCAAACAAGCTTGCTTGGGTGCATCGAGTCCACAGAGGGGCACGACGAGTCGTTTGAGTGTGGGTTCCTGAAGGGGTACGACACACCATGGAAAATGCATGAGGTTTCACATAAGGTGACCCTTGGAGTCCCTATAAGAGCACAAGGGAACACAACCAAGGACAAAAATATTTGGCAAGAGATTTGGAGAAGGCAAGTCTAAGGCAAGGCATAACTGAGGAAGAACTACCAAGATGGAAAACAAGTAGCCAAGAGTGGCATGCTCTAGGATATTTTAGGGAGTCTAGAAACGCAAGTTTGTTGGAGGCATGTGTAAGGCAGAACCAAAATCTATGTTAACTTGGTGAAGTCAATAGAAACAAAGAGACAACAAGTCTGAAGTTGAGGGCACATCTGAGGTGCATCGCAGGACGTTGCAAAGATGGTTGTGACAAAGAGTTTTGGTGTGACGAATTTGTGTATGAGTGTCTTGGTGAGGTGAGGTGAGTCATGTGACTCTAGCCAAGTTTTAAACTGAGCCGGTAGTGCTCATATTGTAATTGTTTCGCAATAACAAAGACTTAGTTGGGTGTTAGGCATGGTTTGTGCCGCCTACACTATTTATGTGTATTGTATTTTGTTTGTTCCATAATTGTTCTCTTGGTTTCTCATGTTCAT
>JASDQU010945756.1:4137-14586 GCA_032191745.1 Picea mariana
GGAGAGATCGTCAAGATGAGGTCAATCTCTATCTTTTGGTCTTCAAACATTGGTTGAAAGTTGATGAAGTGTAGCCTAGCCTTCCAAGGCTCTTTGATCTATTCCTCTGAAAGTGGAATTCGAATTTGATGATGTGTGCCAAAAATCCTAAATTTCTACCTTTTAAAATGAGGCCAAATGTGTTTGAACAACCTCTCTCTGACCTTATCTCACAAAAGTAGCATTTAAATCTGACTTGATAATTCACCACCTATCTATTCCAAGAGGTTTCATCTCTTTCTAGCTCGAAAATTTCTGATCTGGGCAAAATTTTGAGTATTTTGGTCATTACAGGCTTTCACCAGCTAATTTACCCAAAAATCCGCTCCTTAGCTGGTGAAAGGCAGAGCTTTCACCAGCTAACTAGTTATAATTCTGCCTTTTGCGCTAGTGAAAGCGCAGATTTTTTCAAAATCAAATTTCTCAGTCATGGAGAGTCTGTTTTGCATGCTTAAATAGTCGATCGACATCTAAAAATCCTAAGCTTTCCAATGGTGCTTTCAAATCTTTATTTGGAGCTCGGGAAGCTAGTCAAATATTCTTTAAAATATTAGGCATCACTCTTTCAAAAATTGCAGTGCATTTAAGGCTAACAGCTTCACGAATGCATATTGGGCAGGTAGCCCAACAGACAGAAAGAGCACATCAGGGGGGATATTTAGTATCGGATCTACATTTGTTTCTTGGTGTAGCAGGAAACATAAATCCGTGGCACTCATTTCAGCAGAAGTGGAATACATGGTAGCGATTCAAGTTGCATGTGAGGCTATCTGGATGAGAAAGATCTCGGTTGGTTTGTTTCGTTCTCATTTAGATCCGATAATGATTCATTGTGATAATTAGAGTTGCATTAAACTCTCGATTAATCCTATGTTTCATGATAGATATAAGCATATAGATATCTGGTATCATCACATTAGAGATTGTGTGCAGCAGAAGATCAAGTTGCTTCAGTACATTCCTACGGAAGATTAGGATGCAGACATTCTGAGGAAGGTGCTCACCAGGAGCAAATTCGAATACCATAGAGACAGGATCTGGGTGAAGGATAATCCCTTTCTTGTTGAGAGGGAGTGTTGAGATTCAACAAGAAGATCCTAGTGAAAATTATGCACCTACACTAGGATGGAGCCTTAGGCTATTTTTAGGTGGAAGTCTATTTTTAGATGATGAGCAAATTCTATTTATAGATTATGTCTATTTATATATGGTGAGCGAATTCTATTTATAGATGTATGTCGACTATTATTATCCCTTAATAATAGTTGGACAATAAATATTAGTCTATTCTCAATGAGAACTTGGAAATAGTTAACTGAAGTGGAAAATCAGTTAGCTATAGGAAATATGAGTTCAAAGGTTGACTAGTGGGACATGCAAGTCGAATTAGTTGTAACTGAGTGATTCGAAGTTGTAACAGAATTGGATGTATATTTATGTGAGTTGTGAAGTATTTTAACTCAGTTAAGTGAGTTAGGCTCAGTTGTACTAGTTGTAACTGAACTTACACTAGTGAGAGATCGATGAATTAATTATTAATTAATTCACAATCAGTGATCTCACATGCAACTAAAGATTTACCACTGTTAACTAAATGCATGTCAGATCCAGTGGAGACCCAGTTGAGGTAACAGGTGAAAGGGACAGTTTGACTATCAGTTGTGACATTAGTGAGTGCACTCATGCAACCACACACAGTGGATGTTCCCATGAGGAATGTGCAGCCTAGGCAAGAGGAATTCATTCATTGTAGGGATTTCCATTAGCAGGGATTGCACAGAGGAGGCAGGTTGTCTGGAAGCAGTAAATTGGCACATGAATTTGTCAATTTTTGTATGACAGTGTGAGACGATTGTATATTGTAATGAGAGCTCTTGGATTAGAGTTTTGTATGAGATTGTTTCATGATCCATGATATATACATAATATATGATAGTGGGGTTTTTAGCTTTATGTTTTCCCTGTAAAACATCTATGTGATGTGTGATTGATCTTTCTTCTTGATATTGCAATTGTCAATCGTATTTTAAATTCCGCAAGAATATTAGTAGAAGCGATTTTGTATTTAATAGTGGCATATAATTGTTAGATCAGGAGAATCTAGGCAATACATAATTTGTATTAAAATTTCTACAACAACCAACATGCTAATAGAAGGAAATGGATGGATTGCATAAGGAGGATGAATGATTGGGAATGTTGAGGATAAATACTCAGAACATGATGTGAAGGCTTGGAATGAGAGGGAAAAAATTTGGCAGAGTTCACTTGCCTCTTCTTTCATATCTTAAAATGACCCCCCTAGGGCCCTTTTTATATGGAGAAATGATGTTTATTCGGTTTTTAGAAGGGCTACAGGAGGTAAAATGGTTATGCAACCCAAAATAGCTCGTAAACTCTGTCGGAAAGCATAGAAGTTATTATTTTTTGCAACTTTTGAGAGTACATGTGGGATGTTAGGTATTCAGGTCACGTATGTATGCATGTTGCATGTGTATTAGGGTGAATGCACCATACAAGAAGATGTTTTTTAAAAGGAACCTCAACAAAAGTGGTTGGAAAATGTGTAAATCAATAGGCCAATGTCAAAAATGCATAGTGGTGGCA
Organism: Picea mariana; assembly: GCA_032191745.1. Taxonomy (NCBI): domain Eukaryota; kingdom Viridiplantae; phylum Streptophyta; class Pinopsida; order Pinales; family Pinaceae; genus Picea; species Picea mariana. The sequence goes on from JASDQU010945756.1 coordinate 6,784, forward strand.
TTTTGGACTATAAAAAAGACCTACAGATGTTGCAGTTAACTTATCTAATGATAGACGACACTTTCAAGATCATGGTTAGTCATACAATGAAGAATCAAAAAGTAAACAAGATTGTATGGTATGTGCAATGAAATTTGTTGGCAACACAAACAAACTTAATTACAACTACACTCATGAAGTAGATCAGGCATAGTAGACATCGATCACCAATTATCTAGTCAAGCGTAGAAAGGTTAGCCATTAGAAATGATAGGAACTTGAAAAACAAGGGTAGTGAGAAGAAACTGAATTGGAGTAGGATAGGTCTTAATATAAAGGCATGTCTTGTTTATCGGGCCAACGTTGGTGAATGAAAGAAGGTAACCATCGATGCACTCAGTGTTGATGAGGGGTTGACAATTTATTGTTGGCGTATAGCTGACATAAGAGGGAAACTTGTCAACAAGAAGTGCATCAGCGAGGGAGAGATGAACCTCGTCGATACATAGTGTATTTGGAAGAAAGGAATGAGCATTCTCAATATGTGACATATTGGTGAAAGTGAAAAGAATTAAGTCATTGAAAGGCATGTACGTGGAAAAGATAATTGTGTGAACATTTCCAGTGTATCGATGTTGATCATGCGATCTTCATCAATGATAAATATGTTGTGTGTGGTGAAGTTTAACAGGATCATACCAATGTATCTGTGAGGAAATCACTAAAGCGCCTATATTTGTTGTGTCAACAGAGAAATAAGGGGATTCAGAAACATGATATGTATTGGTGAAGAAAGAGGGAGCTTGCTGAAATTTCTATCGACAGGTTAGAGTGATCTAAAGAAAAATTGCAAATGGTAAAGAGGGAAGAGTGGGAGGAAAAACTTGGGCTTATCCACTTGCACGAGAGAGAGGGTGTGAGGGTTCTGATAGAAAGATTTGAATGGGGGGGCAATTTCTTCTCTTAGAGAGACGGTAACAAAAGAAATTTGGGTGGTTATTATGCACACATAACATATTGATACCAAACTATTAGGGGATCAAATATTGCAGTTGGTTAATTAATAAGATTGATAAGAGAGTGAATTTGTGGTGCAATAGATGGTTCTTTATTGGAGGGAGGCTCACATTGGTAAAATTTGTTTTGTAAGCAATACTAGTTTTTTGGCACTCTTTGGCTTACATTCTAATAGGGGTATTGCAGATGATTAGACATAAATTCTTTATAGTCTTCTAGATAGGTAAGAATTAAAAGGAGGCTATATCCTTGGTAAATGGAAATTCATTGCAAAATTAAAAGAGGAAGGGGCATGGGGCCTAAAAAACTAGTGTAAGCAATACTAGTTTTTTGGCACTCTTTGGCTTACATTCTAATAGGGGTATTGCAGATGATTAGACATAAATTCTTTATAGTCTTCTAGATAGGTAAGAATTAAAAGGAGGCTATATCCTTGGTAAATGGAAATTCATTGCAAAATTAAAAGAGGAAGGGGCATGGGGCCTAAAAAACATACATTTTTTAGACATGGCTCTAAAAACAAGAAACTTATGAAGATTAATATCCCAAGATGGTGCATGGAAGAAGGGAACTATTCAAAACTATATAGACCTCCTCTCTATGGTTTGTTATATAATAAGCACAAACAAATCTATCAATATTGTGTTTATAGTTTGGAAAGCTTTAATATTTTTGTATCATTTTGTGGGAAGTTGGTTAGCTTGGAAGGTATAAAATGGGGAAAGTGTTAGAGTGGGGTTAGATACATGGGTAGGGTGTGTTTATTTTTTAGAGTCACTCAAGATTTAATTGAAGATGTATAGGGAGCTAACAAATTCATACTAGCTCGGGTAGTAGACCCAATTGGGATAAATTTGTGGTGGTAAGGATGGAAATATGCTACATTGTTGCAGTTACAAGGAGAAAAAGGAGAGTAGTGGAATGCATATGTAGATAATTTAATAGATAGCCATGTAATAATAAATATGATGATGGTAATTTGATATGGACCACAAAMCCTATGTTCGAGGTWTATACTACAAAATCGGGGTATAAGGCCATGTTCTCTTCTGARMAACAAGGTGACCCAATATGGTGGTYAGAATCAATATGGAACAATAAGRATCCAATGAAAACAAGGATGTTGATGTGGTTGGCRTTCAGGAATAAAGTACCAATCTAGGAATTTTTACAAAAAAGGAACAAACATGGGCTAGGATGGTGTGCACTATGTAAGTAAGATAATGAATCGATCAACCATATTTTGGTAAAATGATCATATACAAGAATTATCTAGTTGKAGGTGGATTAATACATGGTAGGAAGTAGAGATGTTTGGYAGGGGGCACTATTAAAGAATGCATAAAGATGTGGTTTGATAAAAGATAACTAAGTTAATTTATGACACTACCTTTTGTGGTTTCTTGGGGAGCTTCTCTTTGAATAATTCAATCATATCTAAAGACAATGAAATCCCTACTTTTCAATGTTCATCTTAGGTTCATCCAATATTTCAAGGCATTAAAAGCATAGTTAAATATTTATCTACAAGATAAATTGGTGAAGTCTCCATTGACTACGTAAGGAAACCCAACATTTTGTGGGGTAGGGGATGTCCCATATCTTACTAACATACATTATTTTCAGTTGAAAGCATGTCTAGGTGTTGGATCTAATAACTTTCTAGAAGTTGTGCTTTTGAATTTGCTTTAAGTGTATGCAACTAACAACAATATTTAAAATTTGCAAATTATGGGGGATTCAATGGTGGTTATAAACTAGATGAAAGGATTATATAAAATAGAGAGTGTAGTATTGACTCCAATATATGACCAACTAAAGTTGATGGAGGAGACATTCAACAATCTATATTACATATGTAGATAGTTCAATAGTATAATAGACTCTCTATCCAAGGAAGGTATTAAGGTGGATCACGTTTTTAGTTGATGATGGAAATAAAGATTGGAGTCTATTTGTTAGCAGTGGTCTCATCGGTCTCATCCATTTATGATTTTTAATTTAAATATTGTTTATAAACTTTATGATTTTTCTTTGACACTTACTTAGTTAATGAAATTTTTTCACAATTAAACAAAATTTAAAAAAGTATGATTTCATATATATATATATATATATATATATATAATTAAACAATGTTGACAATTTAGAAAACAATGATCATAAAATTTTGATAGTGGTATCTATCTAAGTAATTCTACATGCATCAAAAGTGAAAAGAAGATTGAACAATAATTTCAAGCATATATGTGAAACATGTAGCTGATGTGAGAATAAGGTATATGTTCATCTTATATTTCCTCGCTTAATACACGTGTTTTTGACTCTCACTAGTAGGTAAACATTTTTCATTTTTTCAAAACCATAGTTGCAGGTACCGAGGGTTTGGAGAAAATGGAGTCCGGAGATTTTGCAAAGTCTCTCTGAGGGATAGAATAAGGTCATCGATATGTGTCTCGTTAGCTTTCATGGTTTTTTTTTGTTAAATTTTTTAGGCTAGTTGCTAACTGGTTTATATTTATGAGATTTTTTCGAGTTGATGGGAGTGGCAAGGGGAGTTATTCTCTGTGTACAGGAACCTGAGTCCTGTCTTTTCTATCTTTATTTCAACCACCATTCCTCTTGGAATTCCTTAATACTGACGAGATTGCACTAAATCTATGTCTTAATTGTTCTATTTGGTTGGGTTACAGTGGCTTACAAGTTCTCCTCCTAATGGAACGTTATGTCAGGGCACTCATGAGTGTAGCTGACGAGGTGCATTGGGAGTGGGAAGGTTTATTCGCATCGACGGATGCATCACTTGGAGTTAATACTATAGTCTGCCACCCTGAGGAGAGTCTTAATGTTTATTTGATAGCAAGAGGCTCCTTTCCTACTCTTCCTCACGAACCACGTCTCTTGCACAAGAATGTTAATGTTTTGGAGTGCACTGTGAATGATCTTGCGAAGTTTGCAGACTGTCCATCGGTAGCTACTTGTTCTATTGAGAAAGTGCAGGTTTTAGGAGGTCTGTCAAAGGGTAAGGATGGTAAGGATAGTTGGATAGACCATATAAGATGAGTAAACCACACTGTTAAGGTTTGGAATCCAAAGCACACTAAATGAAAGTTAGTTTTGGGTATGGACATCGGTCTTGAGGAATATTGTAACTTGTCTCTCTGTGCATTAGTAGGTAGACTAGCTTATCGATCGAGGTACGTTACTACTATGGAGGAGTGGGTGAAGCAGAATTGGCTTCCATTGTTGGGATACACACCAGAGTTGTTATCTCTACCTAAAGGATGGTTGGGTTTCATTTTCAAAAGTCTGGAGGACACAGAATAGGTTCTGAAAACTTTATGGAGTTATGATGGGGGCAGTTTAATGTTAAAAAGATGGTGGTTAAGTTTCAATCCTTCTACAGAGTATTTCATCTTTAGGCACATTTGGGTGCTTCTCCCTAGATTTCCCTTACATATGTGGAACAAAAAATCTCTGGAAGCGGTTGGAAACTCCATTGGACGTTTCCTTAAAATAGAAGAAGCAGACCTTATATAAATGGATAATATAATGGAAAAAGTTTTAGTTGAAGTAGATATCCATGAAGGACTCTTGGAAGTTTTGGAGATTGAATGGAGGGGTCTTTTATTTGTCCAACGCCTGGACTACTTGGGTCTACCTTTCCACTACACCCTTTGTAGGAGGACAAGACACTTGCAGAAGGAATGCACAAAGATCTATGGTTCCCTGTCGGATGAATATGTAGTAGATGATTATCTTCATGAAAGTGTTACTCTATTAGGGGATGATGAAGTTAAAATGGATTTTCCCAGACTCTACTCTAAGGACAATCCTTCAGAGGTGGACACAAATTTTATAGGTAAGTTAAAACATTTATGTCCCAAGCTTTATTCTTTATTATCGGCATGGGAATGATATTATCTAAACACTATCCTCTTCCCAGACCAGTCAAAAAGGATGGTTTTGGATACTGACAAGTTCTCTCAACAAAATATTGTTTATGTGACAGAGGATGGGGATGTTTCACATAGTCCTCTTATGGTTTCACCTACCGAAGTGGTAGCAGACCTTTCCACTAGTCATTATGGGTTTGAGCCCGAAACCACTTTTGCCCCGGGTTATACTAAACCTGATCTCAGTGACAGTCCTATGGATAGCTTGTTAATAGACTTAATCCCTGCAGGGCATGGACTTTTTAAATCTTTACCGATACCAACTTTTCTAGGTACCACTCCTGTGGCAAGGTCAACTACTTTAGGTATTTCTTCTGATAGTTTAGGGAATGGTTTCAATTCTATAAATAATCCTGCGTGGTAAAGGGGATTGGGGTTTGAAGTCTCTCCAATTAAAACACGAAGTTCCCACAGGAAGGCGGGACCTACAAACAACCCTACTCCTACAGTTTATACTACCACTGATCTTGGGATGCTTAGAGGATTAAAATCCCTAGCAAGGGATAAAACATGATTTTAGTTTCCATCAATATCAGAGGGGTTGGAGGACCCCTGAAACAAACCTCCTTGCGTAGAATTTTGAAAATACTTCTTCAAGTATTATTTTCTTACAAGAAACTATGGTGTCTGCGGATAAGGAAAGAAATTTATGTTTAAATTACGGTCCGAGTGGATGATTTGTGTTGTGAGTGCTGTGGGGACTTCTGGTGGTTTACTTGTGTCTTGGGATCCTAATTTATTATCTTTTGATCCTTTTCTAAGTACTCGTGGTATTCTATTTTCAGGATACTCTTTATCGGACAAAAAGAAGCTATCGCTTTTGAATGTCTACAGACCCTGTCAGGATAAAAAAGAATTATGGGTATCGGTGGAAGCTTCAGGTATCCTAGATCAAAAGGATATAATCATTGTGGGAGACATGAATTTTACTAATTCATCTATGGATTTTTGGGGGCTTAATGCTTTACAAGATTCTTTGGCGTGTTTTTTCAAATCTCTTTTTTTAAAAATCTATTTAGTTGATGTTGCTCCTACAGAGATTGTTTCGACGTGGAGGAAAGACCAAGCAAGGGTTGATAGTATTTCAAAAATACTTGACATCATTTATATAGCAGAGGATCTCTTGGCTACAACTCAAAGGTTTAGAACTTGGGTACAATACCCATTTCTGTCATACCATGCACCGGTTTTTCTCGAGTTTGGAATGGGGATCCCAAAGGTGGCGTATCCTTTTAAGCTTAACTCTGTTTGGATTGGGGAGGAGAATTTTGAGGTGTTAGTAAAGGATGTGTGGATGGATCATGTTCTTCATAACATAATAGGTGCCCAAAGGAGATTGGTGGGAAAACTCTCTACTTTAAAATGCTGTGTAAAAAAATGGGCTAAGGAAAAATGTCTTCGGGATATGAGAGATCTCAATCAGGTTGAAGAGACCCTCGAAAGTATATATGAGTAGATGATTCAAGGAAACACTACTGAAATTTTTGAACAGTATATATACAACCTTGAAACAGAGAGAAATAAGCTATTGTTGGCAGAGGAAGAACAATGGCACCAGAAAAGTAGATCTATATGGATCAAAAGTGGTGACAAGAATACTAAGTTCTTTCACCGTTTTGTGAGCTACAGGTGAAACAAAAAATTCATTTGGGAGATCAATGATGGCACATGGGCTTCACTTTCGGGATAGGAAGATATCAAGACTGAAGCAGTAAAGTTTTTTAAATATTTATTCAATGATACTAGACATAATTCTATTTTTAATCAGATCAACTCAGTCAGAATGTTTCTCAGCATTATCTGAGAGGAGGAATTAAGTCTTTTGGAAAAAATTGTTACTAAGGAGGAAATTATCGAGATTCTAAGGGGCTTTGCAAAGGATAAAATCCCTGGTCCATATGGATGGACTGCGGAGTTCTTCTTATATTTATTCGAGTTGGTTGGTCAAGATTTATTAAACATGGTGGAAGAGTCTAAAATCAGAGGTGAGGTAATCAACTCGATTAACTCTACTTTTCTCGCCTTGATTCCCAAAGTTAATAATCCTAAAGAGTTCAGTGATTTTTGGTCAATTGCCTTATGCAACTTATGTTACAAGATTATAGAAAAAGTGATTACGAAGAGAATTAGACCAATTTTGTCCAGATCTTTATCAGAGGAGCAGCTGGGTTTCCTTAAAGGAAGGAAAATACTTGATGCAATTGGGATAGCACAAGAATGTGTACATAGTATTAAAAGTAAGAAATTACAAGCTATAATTCTGAAACTTGATTTAAAAAAGGCATATGATTGTACAAATTGGGATTATCTAAGGCTGATACTGCTTCAAAGTGGTTTTGGTATTCCAACTACCAATTGGATTATGGCTTGTGTTTCTTTGACTAATTATGATATTTTGATTAATGGAGAGCCCACAAACTTTTTTAAAAGAAACAGGGGTCTAAGACAAGGATGTCTGATGTCACCTCTTCCTTTTATAATGGTTATGGAAGGTCTTAGCTTGGGACTCAAAAAAGCAAAAGATGAAGGAAATATCACAGGAATTAAGGTATTTAGATTGATTAAAATTCTCCATCTCCCTTTTGTAGATGATATTCTAATTATGACTAGAGCGACCCTTACAGACTGGATGGTAGTACAGGACATTCTTCAAAAATTTTGTTGCGCCTCGGGTTTGGTTATCAATGCTCAAAAGTCTATCCTTATTCACTTGGGGGTCAATTTGGATACTCTCAGGTCATTAAAGGATATTCTCCTCTTTCCATGTAAAGATCTGGCAACATGTTTCAAATATCTAGGTGACTGGCAATGGCTTCTAGACAAATATGAGTCTCGGATTTCACACTGGAGT
>JASDQU010945756.1:17869-30627 GCA_032191745.1 Picea mariana
AACACACTACAAAGCTAATGGGTGAATTTGTGAAGAAGGTGGGCCCTCCCTTCTCACAAGATTCCCTTGAAATGAAAGGAACTAGAAAGAAATGCTCAGAACAGTCTTTTATTCATCTGTCAACTGTATCATATTACAATGTCTGAAGTAAAACACGTCCTTCTCTGTAAAATCCTTTCTTAGCCCAAAAGGAAGGTCTTGTTTAATGATGACTTCCTCTTATTTAAAGAGGAGAATCCCCTCGATACAATTTGATCATCAAATTACATGTGTACATCTGAGTCCTATTCTTAGTCAGATCAAATATCTATACTGCAATAGGATATCCTAGTCTCCCGTAACAGAATGCTCTTACAATAGTTGAAAAGGTGCTGAGTGAGGTGTTGTTGTTGCGGATGGAGTAACAGCTTCTTTATTTATCCTCTTTACTGTTGTTGTATGCTATTTCAGCATCGTAAATCGTGGGCTGTTTCAGCAACGGGATTTGCGTTCGGACTGTTTCAGTAACGTGGTCTCACACAGCAGCGATGGTTAATTCTGGCTCAAGGTGCAGTTGTTGTGGTAGGTGTAATAGCTTTGTGTGAATTACTATTTCAGCATCATAGACCACGGAGAGTGTGAGTTGTTGTTTCAGCATCGTAGACCATGGAGAGTGTAATAGCTTCTTCTTGTGTGAGTTGTTGTTTCAGCATCTTATACCACAGAGAGTGTGAGTTGTTGTTTCAGCATCGTAGACCACAGAGAGTGTGAGTTGTTGTTTCAGCATCGTAGACCACGGAGAGTGTAACAACTTCTTCTTGTGTGAGTTGTTGTTTCAGCATCGTAGACCACGGAGAGTGTGAGTTGTTGTTTCAGCATCGTAGACCACGGAGTGTAACAGCTTCTTCTTGTGTGAGTTGTTGTTTCAACATTGTAGACCACGGACTGTTTCAGCCACAGGGTTTGCATGTTTTTAACTGTTTCAACAACGAGCTTTCAAACAACAATGATAATCTGCAGTTCAAACTGTTTCAGCACTTATATATTTCTGATCAACGGTTAAGTATGAGAGTAATGTAAAATTATATGCAAAACAGATTAAACATATAGTAAAGAGAAGAGACGTTATATACCTTTGGAAAGATAGGGTAAGGTGATAATGTGAGTTTAAATGTGAGTGAGAAAAGGATGTAATAGTAGCAAAAAGTGTGAGCAAAAAGGTACATTATAGGGTCCTAAGAATGGAGAGCCCACAAACTTCTTTAAAAGCAACAGGGGTCTAAGACAAGGATGTTTGATGTCACCTCTTCCTTTTATAATGGTTATGGAAGGTCTTAGCTTGGGACTCAAAAAAGCAAAAGATGAAGGCAATATCACAGGAATTAAGGTATTTAGATTGATTAAAATTCTCCATCTCCCTTTTGTAGATGATATTCTAATTATGACTAGAGTGACCCTTACAGACTGGATGGTAATACAGGACATTCTTCAAAAATTTTGTTGCGCCTCGGGCTTGGTTATCAATGCTCAAAAGTCTATCCTTCTTCACTTGGGGGTCAATTTGGATACTCTCAGGTCATTAAAGGATATTCTCCTCTTTCCATGTAAAGATCTGGAAACATGTTTCAAATATCTAGGTGACTGGCAATGGCTTCTGGACAAATATGAATCTCAGATTTCACACTGGAGTAATAAGTGGTTGTCCTTGGGGGACGTTCAATTTTGATTAAGGCGGTCCTAGAGACTCAACCATTTTATTGGTTGACTCTTTAACATATTCTAATCTATGTTCTTCAAACTATCCGTAAGATGTGTTTTGATTTCCTATGGTCTGGCAACAATCAAAAAAGGAAGTATCATTTAAGCAGCTGGCAGTCTATTGCTAGACCCAAAAAATATGGAAGTTGGAGGCTTCGTAATATTTTCCTTTTTTATAGATCTCTGGCCTCAAACACTTTGTGGAGAGTTTTGATGAAATAAGGAATTTGGCAAAGAGTACTCAAGGATAAGTACTTTCTGCGTATTAGTTTTGACTTGGCTCCGAACGACGGAACCGGTTCACCATTTTGGTTCATAGACATGGAAAAATCTTCGAAATACTTTTCCAATTATACTACAGTGGATGGCATGGAAATTGAGTTCTGGACACTCAATTTTAGTCGGAAAGGATGTGATCCTACGCATGGAACAGCACGCCATACTATCGCAGGAATTGGTGAGTTTTCTACATCAAAGGAAATCCACCTCTTATATCAAGCGAGCCAGAAAAGGAATGGAAGCACGACAGGTACAAGTTGAATAAGTAGCGTCGAGTTGGGGCTGGAAGAACCGCTAGCTGAGGAATGGGATCGCTACAAGAAATCATTGATTGAGTCGGGAATTTCATTAGTTGATAAACATGATGAGTTGATTTTTATTGGTGTTGACAAGTCTGGTTATATCACAGTCAAGAATGTTTATCAAGCTTTATCAAAATCTCTGTGGAATTACAAGCTCGGAGGATGGAGGAGAAAATTTTGGAAGTGGGAGTGTCCACTGAAGATAAAGTTATCCATATGGCTACTAGCAGAAAACAAAATTTTATCTTGGAAAAATCTACAAAAGCGTGGATGGAAGGGGCCAGGTATTTGTAATTTATGTAAAAAAAAAAGAAAATCTAGAAAATATGTTTTTATAAACTTCTCCGTCACCCGGTCAGTATGGGAGGAAATCAAAATGGCTATGAACTTAGCTCATGGATGGAATGGTAATACAGTGACAAAATCCTTCCAAAATTGGACTATTTAGAATTCCAATATGTCTGCACTTCCAGCATACATCTGTTGGTACATTTGGATTGATAGGAATAAGTCTATCTTTGATGAGACAATGCCCTCGGTGCAAATAATTATTTATTTAGTAAGGAGTGCGATGGGCATAACTATGAATCCACATAAAGGTAGTACTCCTCGAAATATTGTGTTTACCTTTCCTGTAGATAAAACTCTAGCTTGATTTGATGGGGCTGCACAACAAAATGGTCTTCTAAGTGGAGTTGGAGGTGTCATAAAGATATATGATCTTAGTGAATACAAATGGATACTAAACTGTGGAAATGGAACCAATACTAGAGCGAAACTTATGGGTGTATGGGTTGCTATTACTCTTGCAGTTAGACTGTCAATATCTGATTTACATGTATTGGGTGACTCCAAGATAGTCATTGATTGGCTCAATAGGAAAGGTGTTCTGAGGGTGGAAAATCTAGGTGCGTGGAAGGAAAGAATAGAAGGAATTTGTCTTCTTTTCAGATATATCTCATTTGCGCACATATACAGGGAGGCGAACAAACAAGCGGACTGCCAATCAAAAAAGGCTCTCCATAGTTGTCGAGGGAGAATAACATACAACCTTTGGGTGGATGTCCATGAAGGCCCAACACAGTTCATAAATCTGTAGTTTTTTTTTTCTTTGTTATCTCTCTCTTGTCTATGGGACTTTTAAAAGGCAAGATCTAGTTTTTTTTTGTTTTCTCCTCTTGGAGAGAGGATCTTTTTGAAGGACATCTAGACTTTGTTTCTGCTATTGTGACAAAGATGATAGGCTAGCCAGCTTTTTGGTCTATAGATATACTCTTTTATGGACTTATATTCTATGTATTTTGACTGGACAGAGTGGACTTTATGCCACGTCAGCATAGAAAGACTTATGTAAAAAGATTATATTATTTTTAATATAATGTGAAATTTTCTTTTGGAAAAAAGGTAAACATTTTTCAAAAGGTGCACTTAAGAGCCCACTAAAGCACACTTATCCACCCACTCACTTTCACACTTGATATTATACCAAATATAATATTAGGTATGTTTTTATTAGGTATGTTTTCCTAATGGTACACTTAAGAGCCCACTAAAACACAGCTAAGCACCTACTCAATTTCCCACGTGATATTATACTAAATCTAACATTTATTAGTGATAAACATATACTAAATATAAATCTAACATTTACTATGGTTGGGTTATTGTTCTCATGATATCTTAGAAACTTAGATATTCACATTTTCATGTATTTATTATTAGTGGGTTAATCCACRTTGTGGRTGATCATTTTAACAAAGTTATRAAGAAAATTTTGAGGAAAAATCTAAGGGATGTTTCTCCACACTTATAAATGGTATTTTTAATAGRCCCATMAACATATRTTAGTGCATTCAATTTAGGAKAACTTAAAACAAGAACATTCTCGCATGRAACTAGTGAAATACATAACAATATTGACAACAACTAGTTTAGCTAACTCTTTGGGCTAAAACTTATGGAACTTTATTTTAGCGTTATAATATATCTTCCCCTAGAGTTTTCCTTTTTATTATCTTATTAGTCCTTGAATGAGGTAGACATGTCTCCATGAGGAGTTTGTAGGCATTGGCAAGCATGAAGAAGCTAGCAACAACACATGTGTTTTGGCCATGGAAAACTAACTTGATGAGCTTCTATTGACAACGATCAAAGGAAAGGAAAAAAAATATCAACAAACTACTAAAAGGGTAGTTGTGGCAGCCAGGAGAGTGAGTGATCAACCAAGGGTTACACGTTTGTTATTAAATTTGATTTTGCTCCATTTTATTTATCACTTGCATATTCAATTTAGGGGTTTTGTCTTTTCTTTTATAGGAAGACATTGTCTAATGTAAATCAAGTCCCATTCCTTTTTTATTTGGTGCCCATCTATGTAGTGACCACTAGGGAAAGGTAGGGAAACCTACAAGGGATTTTTCATAGTCTTGGAGAGGAAGTATGCAACCTACAAGGATAAGGGAAATCACTAGAACAATGGAAAAGGAAAAAAACAAAACAAAGGTATGATAGCTAGATTAAGGGTATGGTGTTTGTTTTTGTTTCTTCTGTATTTACATTCACTTATTTGTTCTCTAGTGCTTGTAAGTAAGAAAAATTATTTTCTTATAAGATAATGTGGTCATGCATAATGAACATAAACTTCTCTAATTCCTCTAGACACAAAGCAAGATCGAGAGAGCATGTCACTTGAAGTGGATTACGACAATTCCATATTTTGACTAGTCCCATAAGGGAATGATAAATAAGGTTGCAAATTTTCTATCAAGATACCAACAGTTCATTGATAAAATTTGCACAGTACCAACATTTCAGATTCAATGACTTCAAGGAAGCATATGCATAGTGCCCTGACTTTGCACATATTTATTTAATCTTGTAGAACTATATGACACAACAACCAAGGAGCTCTACAACTAACTATTGAAGGATGGAATGTACCATTTTTGTTCCATAGGGAGATCGCAAGATTAAATTGTCATGTGATGCACACCATTCCAAGGTTGCATGACACTTTGGAGTGTAGAATATAACCATTGATTTGTATAGATATTTCTACCAACAAAGAATTCCATAAATGGTGGAAAAATCTGTGTGTAACTGCTCCTTTGTTGAACAAGTACATACCTTTACCATTCTTGAGTAAACCATGGGAGTTGGTTTTAATGGACTACCTGGAGGATTGTTGATAACCATTAGGGGTAATGATTACCTCATCGTAGTAGCGAATGACTTTACTAAAATGATTGTCATGATACCACACATGAAGACTATTTCATTGCAACAAGAAAATTAATTGTTATTTAACAAAGTCTAGATACATTTTGGTCTACAAACATCAATCATATCTGACTAGGAAAACCAATTCTTAAGTTAATTTTGGTATGGACTCTAAGGATTATTGGAAATTGATGAAGATAATTATTCTCTTCCATCCATAGATAGATGCACAAACTAAAGAAGTAAATCACACCATTATTCAATTATTTCATATTTTCAACCATCGATATTTGAAGACTTGTATACTAGCATCTCTCATGTGCAACACAACTATAATCGCACAAGACATAGTGTAGAATCAATACTTGAGTCACCTTTCAGGTGTGCCTTGGAATCCTACCTAGGGATCCATTAGATACTTTGGGTCTCATTCCTAATAAAATGATTATAAAGGGAACTATGCACATGGACATCCCATTGAATTGATTGACCACATTTGAAAATTTCATAATCAATTTCAAGAATTTTATAGAAGAGTCAATAGAAGCACAAGGCCATTCGTGATCAATGGCATGTAGATCACTAGTTTTGCATAAGAGACAATGTTTGGGTGTATATTTAGAAAGATTGCTTCAAGGAGAAATATATGGATTTCAAGCCACTTGAAACTTTGATATGGTCCATACACTATCATCAAGTAGACTCGATAGAACATGTTAAAATTAGGCTTACTATCATGTATGAGAATCTATCTAGAGTTTAATTTGAACCATTTGAAGATCTAGACTTTCCATCAATGTTGGATGGAGATGAAGAGGAGATGGTTTTGACACTTCTTGAATAACTTGTTATTGATGTTGGTGTAGAGTTAGAGAAAGACACAACTCTACCGTGAAAAGAATGTGTTATTTGATGGGGAGCCATAGAAATTTATATCATTTTAAAAGGATAATTTTATTTGCATTGTATTGAGAAGGAAATGAAAAGCATGATATTGCACTAAAAACCATTTTCTATTAATGAATCAAATGTTGAAAAACATTACATTGTCGTAGAAATACAAATTGGCTAGAATGGTGGTAGTTTATCTTTAAGAAGATATGTGATCTCTATGCTATTTTGCAATGGTGGTATATTATCTCTAAGAAGGGATGTGATCACTATGCTCTTTTGCAAAAAACCCATAACAAGAGGCTAAATCTACATTTATGATGATACCAAAAAACCCTAAAATGAAAAAATCCTAACCCTAGCATGATTAGCATTGAATGCGAACTCTAAGATAAACAAATAAGAGTTGTCCAAAAAAGGGGGGTCCTTTAAAGGATCATACTTTTTCGCTCGATGTGTTGTTAAGAGTCTTCTTTATCTCTTTGGAAAGAATATTATCAAACCAATTTGTATCCTTGGTTGTCAGGAATAAATACTTCAAAAAAGAATGGGAAGGCCCCCAAAAAATGTGTGGTAAATTCATGACCCAAAAATTTGTTATAGCAAAATTTTCCACACTCCATGCATCTTTCTTTAATGGCCTTCCATTTCCCCCTGCAGACTTAAAGTCCCCTTTTTGTTCACTCCAGAGCTAAAAATACATATTTTTTTCCATATACGCGACCTACAGTTAGACAAATCGTGTATATGCAGGTTGCTCCAATACAACCCACGTAAATTGGGTTTGGTGCTCAAAAATTAAAAAAATATGTCAGGTTTCCATTCCATGTCATGAGATCCATGATGCTTAACCTTCCATATACTAGAAATGATCTAACTTGACCCTTCAATTCCATTTGGAGGAGCCATATACAATCCTTGAGGACATTATTCATCACATTGAGAGAAAAGACACTCTGGAGAAATTTCACTTCATATTCAGTCTACATCCCTTTGTCCTTGAAATTCTAAACTCTATGTGTTCAACCCCCAAGCTCTTCCTATATTGAGATGGAGACCTTATTGAATCCTACTTGTGAGCTTTCCTTTGTGGAGGATTGAAGTGGTGGAGGCCTAGCTAGAGGGACTTAGTTTCTTGGTTCCGATATAGAAGTTTGTCACCTATGTACTTATGTTGATTACATTAATATAAATACTCTTTCATCGTCCAATTGATATCTTGTAAATATTTGTATTTCTTTCCATGGGAATAATTTTCATGTATTTTGATGGATTACGCTAATTTATATGCTAACACTATATATCATTATCACATGCTTGTGTATATTGGTTGTTGAGGACAAGTTGCAAGTAGGTATAAAGATTTGGGTCGCGTGCTCAACAGTGGTTTTCTTCGGACATTCGAACGAGGTAGGATTCTAGCCTTCTCTTGTTAGCATTTTCATTTATAAAGCATACTTGGGATTAGAGTTGATTTTTGGGTGTCGTTCCATTTGTTGTGGTTGTCCCTAGCCATAGAGATATTTTCCTCGTAACAAAATTAATGACTCCACTACGGAGATCTCCTTTTTGGGGTAGTGGGTTTTTTTTCTCCTTGATTTTCTCTCTAGTTTCCTGAGTTTTCGTGTCACTTGTTGCTTGATAGCCTGTATTTTTCCTTGCATCTGAGTTTCTTGGCCTAACCCTTGCCCAGACAGTGTCTTTTTTGACATATGTGGGTTTTCCCTTAACAAGCGTGTACATACGTAAGTAGTCTGTCTTTAGGGTGCGTACATATTATTATGTTTCCGTAATAGTCGTGTACACTATTTCTTGAGTCTTGTTGGCTGAGTTTGGTGTTTTTTGGGTGATTTTTTTTGGTTCCTGAGACTTCTTGGGTTCCTATTCTAAATGTTAAGTGCCTACAGAGTGATAGGAAACCGCTTTATTAGTGAATCTTTTGGGAGAACTCTTGTGTTGTCATTTTTCTCATTTGTTGTCCTTGCATACTAGTTTGGGTAATTGCTTCTTGGTATCCTTCTTGGCTTGTCTCTGTTTTATTATGGTAGGGTCTTCCTGTGAGGTTTATATTCAGTCCTTTCATTTTCTTTTCATTATATCGAAAATACAAAAAAAAAAAAAAAAATTGCTTTCTTTCATTTTACTTATAGCATTTGCACTTTTGGCTACTTTGCATTGGTTTTGGCATATTAGGAAAGATTTCACTTCATCGAAATTGTAGAGATTGCATCCTGGAAACAACATTTAGAAGCATACCATCTCATTGAAAATCAAGAGTAGTACTTAACAGTGTTTTTATATTTACTTCCCTTTTTATATTGAGTTGTAATACCATCAGTTTCACGATCACACCTCTTGAGTAAGAAGAACCCATTAAAATTAACGCCGAATAATTAAAATTAACATTAAATAATTAAAATTGATTAGAAACGATTTTATTTTTCAAGGTACACAAACAAGTGTATGACTTAGAGCCATGGAATAGGATTTTGTGAGTAAACTTCTCCAAGCTATAAAACTCAACGTATGTGTCTGACCAGGGAGTGTTGAAACCCATTGTATAATTAGTGTCCTTAGGAGGCTCCGCTCACACCAAAGTTAAGAAAGAGGTCATGCAAAGTTGGTTGCAGAGATATCCCTCTAATACCTTCCTAGAGCCAGAGATATTTATGAGGTTCTATTCATATCTAGGGGTCTTGCTAGTGTCCTTACCTCCTTGAGAGGTGGTTCTTTCGAGTTTTTAGGTTTTGATACCATGTCCATACAATGTAATGGAATTGTGACTGCTCACCTGAGCATTGGTTATCCCATGGTGAATTTAGTTTCTTGACCTAGGTAGCCACATAGGTTGCTTGCAGAGGTTATTCTGAAGGTACCTTGAGTCAGATAGGGATAAGAAAACACACAGACTTTATGGAGGATTTTCTCTCCGAAGGAATCTAACTGACTGTGCTATGAATCCCATGAGGGTACTTATAACTTATTGTTTTACCTCCACTCTATTGTTCGGTAATCTCATCCCCTCTTGGGACATGCATACCTTCTTTAGTTTGGGAGGTCCCTTCAGCCATCAAATCCTGCTTGTGTGCATTGACCTTTATTTTTATTTAGGAGTGTGCTCTTTGTTTATTAGTTGGCCTTAAGATTTTGTATTGCATCATGAGTTCTGACTTCTATGGTTGGTGGAGACCCCGTGACTCCCTCAGTTAGCACTACCCATCCCATGGTCTCTTCTTATTCCATGGGTACAAATCCTTTTGTATTCCTGCACGATATGTCGAATCATAGTACTCGGTCAATACCTTCGGCCACTAATCCTTTCTCTTATGGTATGCTAGACATGACTTCACACTTCTCATCCTTCGTTTCATCGTCTCATGTGAATCCTAGTTTTGGGTCTGGGGGAATGATGCCTCCTTATACTCCTTTTTTGTTTGGTGGGGGTCATATCCCTCAACCAACTCCCATGGTAGGAGGTTGGAACCCTTCTTCCTATGGACCCAATCCTAGATACACTTTTCTAGGATGGAGTGCTCAAATGGGTGGTCCTTCTACTTCTTACATCCCATCCATCTATCCATCTTCCGCTATGTCGGTTCTTACAAATGATTTTATGATGGAAAAACTCCCTCTAACCTCTAGTGTTTTATCTGGGGGGAGTTGTTTTTATAGTATGGGCAACCCCTTGCATGGATTTCCTTCATCTAGGGGAAACATATATCCTCACTTGAGTAACCCATGTCACATCACTTTCTCCTCACAAGTGGCTTCCTCGATGATGATTCCCTTACAACCTTTTATGAATTAGTTGGGAGGAGGATACTATCCTACCGGACAGGGTCATGGTGTACACCAGAACCCTGCTTGGCCCATGATATCTCAAAACTAGTATTTCCCAAGAGCATGGTCTCAGTTGCCGCAACCAGCCACTACAATTCATGTTGGAAGCACAAGTCCAGTCACTGTGA
This sequence comes from Picea mariana, assembly GCA_032191745.1. Classification (NCBI taxonomy): domain Eukaryota; kingdom Viridiplantae; phylum Streptophyta; class Pinopsida; order Pinales; family Pinaceae; genus Picea; species Picea mariana. The sequence goes on from JASDQU010945756.1 coordinate 28,266, forward strand.
GTCATACTAGCATTAAGTCACCAACCTCTTCTAGTCATGTTGGAGACTTGTCACCAACCTATGCAATTCATGCTAGGGACAAGAAACCATTCGGTGCAATTCATGTTGGGGGCACAACTCTAGTCATTGCTGCTCACATTGGAAAAACATCACCAACCTTTGCAAGTCATGTTGGAGATCAACTACTAGCCTCTGCAAGTCATGTTGGGAGCATGTCACCGACCACTGCAAGTCATGTTGGGGGAATTGATACGATTGATAAGCCTAGACGTATAGGACGTAATCCCAATTACCTTTGTATACTTTGTAAAGGATATCACCTAACTTATTTGTGCCTTGCTATTGCGGTGGTACGAGAAGCACTGCCCTTGTCTAGTGGCCCTTCGGGTTCTGAGTCATTTTTGGTTTTCCAAAAATATAATCCTTCTTTGGTTGATACAATGGTTGTTTCGTTGCAATCTTCAGCCGACACCACTCCCTTTTTGGGTACTGATGCATATCTTTACCGTGTTGTCTCGCATCCCATTCAATCAATGGTCATGCTAATGCAATCTTCGGTTGACAGCACTCCTATTTTGGGGATTGATTCTTCTCTTGACCATGTTGTATCGCATCCTATTCAACCAATGGTTGAAGAAGTGGTCGTGTTGATGCAATATTCGATCGATCCCACTCTTCTCTTGGAGAGTGAAAAGTATAAGGAGTGACATTGTTGATGCAATCTTCAACCAATCCCACTCTTCTTTTAGGGGGTGATGCATCTTTCGACCATGTCCTTAGCATTTCTAGTTCTGTATCTTCTAAACAAGGGAGCATTCCACTCTCTCCGAGTATGCTCCCTCCAAGTCTGAGGATGGTTTCCTTTGATTGGAATGATCTTGTAGAGCCTCACCTTCCTTCTTCTACACCCTTCTAGATAATGGGTGTTCATCAATATATTGTAGATGAAGGATCCTTTGCAAGTATTTGATCCTCCTTGGCTTGGTAAGTTTTGGTTTCTCCCAATATTTTTTCAGCTACCAATGAGTTGCTAGCTTTCGATAGAAGACCTGCGTGGGAGCCCTGGCCTCCCCCTATGGGCCTGAGTAATCTAGTGTTTCCTCTTGATCCTGATCTTGTTGTTTGTGAGACCTCGAGCCCTATTATTTGTGAGTTTTCAAGCTCTGATTTCATGGATGTTGAGATGCCTTCAAATGAGGCTATCCTTGAAGCTATGATTTTGGATTTTCGACCTCTTCCTAAACTGTAAACTTTACAAGTTGATTACCAAAAAATCCCTTGACCTGGGCCTAGCAATGGGCCCTACCTAGAGAACTACTATGCATAATCTGCAAGGTTGTGTGGTCCTCTGTACATATTGTACTTTTCAAGTCTTAGTTAATCTCTTTTCAAAACTCCTTAAACATGAAAATATTGGTGAGTGAACTTGTCTCTTTCACACTTGTTAAATGGATTTGAAAGGACATCTATTTTGGTATAAGTTTAACCTTTTTCTGAACCAAGTAGACTACTTACGAAAAAGGAATACTCTAGTCACCATTGGCTAGAAGAGTTCTCCTGGGTATTATTTTATACATTTTCGGGCCTAGGGGACTAACATCTACGAAAAGGGAAACTTGTTGAGTCAAGTTGTAATCACATCCCATTATCTTGCTTGCTTTTTTTAATCTAATGTTGACTCCTTCTTTCTCATTATATGCCTCTTTCCCCAACAATTCTCAGCATTAGCCAAACAGTGCCTTTCATATAACCTTTGTAGTTTGACACCCTTTACCTGTAGAGGAAACATCCCCCCAAATGTCATTCCCTTGCATTGAGCATAGGTATGTTCCACTTCTTGGAACTATTTCTTATTCACGACACCCATTTCCTCTCCTGTATTGTAGTATTTCCTTTACTATGAAAACACCAAAAAAATATGGGTGGGAAAATAATATTATCTCCTATCGGTGGTAGTCATGTCACCTTTGAACAAAGCACAAACTCTTGAGTCCATTTCATCCCAGGTTTGGGTTTAGCATGACCTTAGAAAGCTTATCTCATTACTTAGATTCTACTCCTCCGACTAGTTATTCTTCCAGTCCCTATGGAGAGTGTGTTGATGCCTCTTGCATTGCAAACTTTTGTCAACGAGCAGTGTTAATTATATGCTCCCTAAGTTATCCATCTGTCTCATGCTCTTGTTCAAAGGATATAATCCTATGTCGGCCATTCCTCAGAACTCTTGACTTTGCATGTCGACCATCCCCTTAAAAGTGAATATCATAGTCACATGAATTTGTTGTCCTACCTTGCACCTTGGGCCTACTTTCATCATTGATAGGTAACCTTGAACCCAACAGATGACATCTCCCCATTGTTC
>JASDQU010945758.1:6383-17768 GCA_032191745.1 Picea mariana
ACGGGAGAAAACCTAGCTAGAAGGTGAGGTTTCTCTGCTCTATTTTCTCTGCTATGGAAATAATGCAAGTACAAAGGAAATTGAACTCTCTATGGAGTTACCTAAGACCTATGCCTTGTTATGCTACTATAGCAAATTAAACCTCTCAATTATGCTCTCTAATTTTCCACTCCGATTTATTATGCTCTGCTATGGAACAAAATACAATAACATATAATGGAACCCCTTCTCCTCTAAGTGGCCTGGTATTTAACATAACCTGATAGCCATCTAGGGGCAGGGTTTTTACTTCCTCAAACCTCATTTGTGATAAGGTTTTGGACCTTATAGAATGTTATTATAAAATCCACTAAGTGGCTAGCACCACATGTTTAAGTAATGGATGTTGACATGACATCCACTCCCAGCATGGTGATTAATACGGTAGGTCAACTTACGAGAGGCATAACTTTCGCATATGAACTCCGATTGAGGTAATTCTTACACCGTTGGAAATGTATCAATGTGTAGAGTATATTAAATGTCTCTATAGTAAGGTTTGGACCATAAAAAGTGTTTTTTTATTCCTCAAAATGTCTCTGAAATATTTTACATCGTCTTTTGGACCCAAATTTCCAAATTTAGACCAATTGCTAAAATGGCTCTACAAGTTGATTCCTCCATTTTTTTCACCCATAAAGAATAGATATAGATGAAAAATAATATAATGATCCAATTTGGATAACTAATATCAACAACTATCCATCTACTTTAGAAAAACACACCCATTCCACTATAACAAACATATTCTTTAGATCTGGCATGGTCAAATGGACAACAATCATAACAAGGAATATTTTTAGTGCATAAAATGGTATAAATAACTATCCCCCACATTGAATTATGTTTTCCATTTTGGCTCCTTGCTAATTTCTCAATAGGTCTAATATCCCATGATGGTTTTCCCTTAAGTTTTTATTTCTTTATTTACTCAAACTATCAATCTTTTAGTTTTAATATTTAGAAAACATTATTTAGTTCTCACATAGAATCTAGTTCGGCACTCACATAGTTTACATCATGCAATACTATGTTTTAGTTGCACATGTGATGAGTCTATCCTTACCCTACGAATCTAGCAGTGGTTAGAGTGCATGCACACATGTGGGTAATACTTTAGTCAATCTTACCTGTTCTAAAATCTAGTGCTGAGATGCCAATTTTTTGCCTTGAAATCAACCTATCATAGAGTTTTCACTCCTCCTATAGCTCCTAATTTTCCTTGTCTAACCCTAGGTTTCTAAATCCCATAGATAATTGTTGATCTAAAATATTGTTTAATATCTTTAAGATAACATCAAGAGGATAAATCCTCTTGTGTTTTTATAGAGGTGGTACTCCTCTTTCTTGATATATGGAAGATTCTACTTCTGAATTTAGATGCATGCAATGGAAAACCTTAACAAATCTTCAAATAAATCTCTTATATACAGATATACAAAATATGTACTTGTCAAACACATCATATCATTCAAGAAGAAGAGATAAATATGTCTACAGAGATTTGTATCTACGGGGTTTTGAGTCTTCTTTCTATAGATATTCTTCCTTCCTTGTAAAATAATGTGAATCCAGAATCAATTATGACTTTGCAAGATGAAAGAAAAGTAAAATGGATTGGTCATCAAATAAATTTACAATACTTTTGCGTTAATATCAAATGAGTTTGTAAAGCATCATTTCCTCAAGAATCCATTGATACATCACCACACAGATTCATATAAATAACATGACACTTGAATAGTTATTTAAGGGATAAATTATTATTAATATCCCAAATGTAACAATTTTAACAATGTCTAAAACAAGAGGGATGAAACAACCTCAACAAGATCTCAAGGACAATTAGATAAACTAAGTTAAATTTCATTTGTCTTTTTATAAGCAGGGATTTTTCTTTTCTGGACCTGAAATATCATGAAAAATGACTTTAATAATTTAGAGAAATAGCTAATCAAACTCAAATATTCATGTTTCCAAAGATACATGGACAATTTGATGGAAAGAGTCAAGTAGAAAGAAAAATGAAGAAGAAAGTTAAGCAAGTTGATTCACAAAATATTGGAATGAAAAACTTGCTTCTTGGAAACACTCCACCGCTACAAAAAACTCTTAACTACCAATCCCTTGAATGCCTTTCACATCTTCTTTTATAATCTTCACTTCATATTCTTGGGAATCCATTTCAGTTAGTATTTTATTTGCCCCTTTGCAAATTTGAACTAAGATATATGTGCCATCATTTGGGACCCACTTTAGAAGCTCATAAATTTATTTTAATAAACAATTTTTCAAAAATAATTAGCTACCAAGCTATAAAATAGTCTTGACTGTAATTCGATTTTTAGGGCATTAGAGTTATGATTTCAGCCATGGAAACCAATTCCAAAGTTTTCTTCATGTCCCAATATTTCCAACGAGCTCTTGTTTGCTTAATTTGGAAGTCGAGATCAAACATTATGGTCTCTAGAAGATAGGCACTCAGTAACCATTGATTTCTTCTTCACATGAATTCTTGACCTTTGATTTCAAAATCCACCCTATTTATCCCACATGCATTGTGGAATAGTTCTCATATTATGTTTATAAGTAAAATGGCATCCCATATTATTTGTGTGTGAAATAGAGAGAACTATGGAACACTTTGTAAAACTCAATAAAATTAGTTAAGTCATGAGGGTACAAATTTGGTAATGTCGACATGAAGGTGCAAATTGAGGATTGCGAAAATGTGGATTGTGGGGTTATGAGTGGAAGATGGAGATGAGGGAAGGACTCATGCATCCACATTCGTGAGAAAAATGACTAAGTATGGAGTACATAGAGTAGAGGAGTATGTAGAGTAGTTAAAATGACCGAGGAGTAGAGAGGAAGGGGAATGAGGAAAAATGACTAACTATGGAGTAAAGAGAATGAGAATAAGTATGGAGTGTAGAGAGAGTAAGGAGAATGAGAAAAATGACTAAGTATGGAGTGTGGAGAGTAAATAAAATGACTAAGTATGGAGCAGTAGAATAGAGAGGAGTGAGGTATTGCAGAGTGTGGGAGAAAATTGACATATCTTGGGCACATGACCTCTGTTTTAGATTCTGTAAAATGTTGGACGAAGCTAAGACATATGGATATTCAGTGAGAATATGGAAAGAATCACTTTCATTTTTATTTTATTCTCTTTTGTTCAAAATAAAAACCATCCATGTTGGCCTTACATGAAGAAGAACTACAACACTGATTTTGAATCCTTAAAACTTGTTGGGTCTTCATGATAAATAGGTGAAAGTTATTTGTCACTTTAAAATTTTGAAAATTTTGGTCTCCATTTAAAAGAGACACAAGTTCAAATATTCACCCCAATCACCTTTGATGGGTGTCAGAAAAACACATCAACAATAACTAAGCATTATTCCACTGTCATTAGGATTTTTAGATAATCCAAAGGATATTAAGGATACAAGAAAGGTACTTTCTTAACTATCCCAACCAAATACCTTAAAATAAGTAAGGAAGATATCCTGACACACACAAGAAAATAGAGAGAAGAAAAATGTCACAACACCCCATGTAGGGACACCAGATACAAACCATGATCTAACATTTACCACAACTAATATCATTGAAAAACACATACAGAAATGCGTCGATAAGAATATGAAATTAACCTTGGCAATTCTTCATGACCAAAACTTAGGGAGACTTAATGAATCCCCTTTGTGGTGGAAGAAATTAGGTGTGCGTGAGATACTATGAACAAGAGGAAAAGGGAATTGGAATAGAAAAAATATTGAAGCCTTTAAATAAAATTATAAAAGAGTATATAGATGATAAAGAGGCACGAGTGAACAACTTTTTTCCACAATGGTACTCTAAACAACTTGAATCACGAGGAAGCAAAATAATATTCCATATTTCCCTTTCCTTACACGTGATCAAATACATTTATGATGATTTTCCAAGAAACAAAGTTAAGAAGAAACATAAATACACATCATAGTCAAATTATCAATAAATAATAATTACGTTTAAACTTTTTATGATACTCTAAAAGGTAACCCATGCTATGAATTTGTTGCAAATACCTCTCTAATATGGTAGAGAAAGGACTCTTCACTTAACACAAGTGGTTCTTCACTTGACACAAGTTGAAATGAAGTATTGAAGTTTTAGCGGGACACTATTTTTAGCAATGTTTTTGAACTTGTCTTATGGTATTTCATGGTGGATAGCCATATTTAGTAATTGGTTATCTGCAACTTGGTGATGTGCTATGCCTAGGGACCTAGTCTGACATCTTGGCAAGCCCTTTATGGGAGAATTCCATATGTGTTTGGTCTGAGATACAATTTAATAACACATTAATTATTTTTGATATGGCATTAATTCGAGAACCTGGCCCACTGCTAAGGAGTTGACTAGCCCATGTGCTGACAGTGTTTTTGATTGGAGGACCAACTCTAGATCATGTCAATAAAGATTAGTGCCCTTATGGGCACTGCAGACGAGGAGATTTGGGAGCGTGAAGGCTTGTTTAACGCAGTTGATAATCTGTGTAGAGGTTTAGGCGGTGCTAAAAACTTAAATGAATCAATAACTCACGTATTTAATGCTCCTTAGTCACCATCCACGACCTCCACAAAGTTGATGACAAAGGTTTGAATGGTTGTTGGTTACTCTCACCCGATTTTACAGTCTGGAGATGGTCTGCGCTCTGAGTTTTCTGGGAGAGAGCTTAGTAAAGGGGTAGATATTACTGGAATCAGGCCAGGGTCTGTCACTCTATAGGGGGAGTTAAAGGCAGCTCCCATACCAGTGGCCTTGTCCCACGAGACTCCAAGCATGAATGATATGTGAAGTAAGAAAATTGGGAAGGCTTGGAAACCTAAGAAACAAAGGCGTCGTCTGGTGATTGGGATGGATGTTGGTCTTGAGGAAACGTGCCAACTATCGCTCTGTGCATTAGTAGGATGTTTTGCATACAATTCAAGGATTTTTATCGCTTTTGATGAGTGGATGCATAATCATTGGCTTTCCATACTGGGCTATTCACCGAAGTATTGGAATCTTCCTTTTGGCTGGTTTGGGTTAGCATTTAAATCTCTGGAAGACATTGATCTTATTCTGTCTAGCTTCTAGGATTTTGAGGGAGGTAGCTTAATGTTAAAGAGGTAGCATACTTGATTTGATCCAGCTACAAATTATTTCAGTCACCGCCATGTTTGGGTTTTTCTCCCAGGACTTCCACTCAATCTGTGGAACAAACCATCTCTGCGGGCTATCGGTAATCTACTGTGTCGCTTCCTTATGGTTGATGAGAAGGGTCTCAATTCCCAGGATAAACACATGGCACAGGTTTTGGTGGAGATTGACATACACACCGGGCTAATGGAGACTTTGGAACTGGAGTGGCACGGTCTGGTAATGCTACAAAGATTGGACTACTTGGGGATACCTTTCTGGTGTTCCCATTGTTGTCAAACGAGACATCTCAGGAAAGACTGTTCAAACTGGTTTGGGGTTGAGAGGTCGGGGGATAGAGTGGAAGAACAACCTAATGATATGTATATGAGTGAAGAGCATAATGCAGGCTTGGACACTTACTCTGCGGAGATTGATGATGCTACAGAAGGTGAATTATCGGGCACACTCATCGGTTAGTTGAGGTCCTTCTGCCCAAATTTTTATTCTAAATTATCGGCCCGGGAAAGAGATTTTTTAGAGACTTCTATCACTCTAGATATAGTGACACCCTTTGAGTTGCCTAAAATTTATAAGGAGGCATCAGTAAGGGTTCATCGACCTTCTGTCTCGGTCAACAACCCCCTAGTCTCTCATGTTGTTGACCTTTCGTCATCTCTGTCGTTTTATGCTAAGGCACATACCCCACTAGTTAATCTTCCAGTTTCATTGAGTGGTCAATAGGAACCCTCTGGTGTTGTTTTAGAATCCTTGGTCCCTTCCCGTAGTGACTCGAATAGCCCCACACAACTTCCTATTTACTGGGATTTGGATGCGCTGCAGGTAAATTCGGCTAGTCTAAACAATAATTTAACACTACCATAGCTCGGTCACAAGATGGTCATCAATTGTGTTGCTACCTTAGATCCCTCGGTTCCGACCCATAGTGACTCTGATAGTCCTACACCGCTTCCTACGTTCTCGGGGTTGGATGCGCAGCAGGGGAATTTGACTAGCCATATCAGTAGACCTTTGTCGGATTTAGGCATTCCGCATGGGAAATCTTTAGCCTGGTCTCGAGGTTTGGGGGTGGATATCTCCCCGATAAAGATCCAAAGTGCTCGCAAGAAAGTAGGGAAGACATCTTCAGCTACTGAACAACATTCAAATTCAACTTCTGACATGGGGGCGCTTAGAGGCATGAAATCCCTAGCCAGGGCTAAATCATGATCCTCCTCTCCCTGAACATCATAGGGGTGGGAGGTCCCCTTAAATTACCTTAATTACACAGACTTATTATTGTTATTAAGCCGGATATTATCTTCTTTCAAGAAGCCTTGGTGGACGAGGAAAAGGCTCGGAAATTTACACATTTACTTTTCCCTTCATGGATGATTAGTGCAGTCAGCTTTGTGGGGAAGTCGGGAGGAATTTTAGTTTCTTGGAACCCTATATTATTTGATTTACAACCTTTTATTTGTGTAGGTGGAATCTTGTTGATAGGTATACATCTTATCGACAACAAAAGGATATCCCTTATCAATGCATATGGGTCATGTTCTGGGTGCAGGTCCTTCTAGGAAAAAGTGGAAGCTAAAGGCCTGTTATCCATGGAGGCACTCATTTTAGTAGGGGATCTAAATTTTACTACCATTTCTGTTGAAGTTTGGGGTGTTGGGGCACTTATGGGTCCTTTGGCTAGGTTTTTTAAGGAATTATTTGCAAAAAAACTTTTAGTGGATATTCAGCCCGTGGAACTAGTGCCAACTTGGCGCAATGGTAGAAGCGGGGGGCAGSGGATACTAAATCATTTGGATGGAGTTTTTGTTTCAACATCTCTTTTGGGTGAGATAGTCAGGTACAGAACGTGGGTTGAACTCTCGTTCATTTCAGATCATGCACCAATTATTTTACAAATGGAATATGGACTTAAGAGGATCGCTTATCCTTACAAATGCAATATTGCACATGTGCGAGATGATTCATTCATAGATATTGTTAAGTCTATTTGGTGTGCAAATCAGGGTATTAGAGAGGAAGGTGCTCAGTGTAGACTTGTTTCCAAGCTAACCAAGTTAAAAGCCTGGGTTAAAAAATGGATTATAGAGAAGAAACAATAGGAAGCAAATCAGTATGAAAAGTTAGAAGCTAAAATAGTTGGGCTATTACAAACAAGTCTGGACATTGGTCTTAACTCTGAACGGGATACACGGTTGAAACAATGTGAATTTGATCACAATAAACTATTGATGGAGGAAGAGGAGCGATGGCGCCAGAAAAGAAGGGCCACTTGGATTAATTGCGAGGATAAAAATACTAAGTACTTCCATAATTTTGTGATTCACAGACGCAATAAAAAAACATCTATGGGAAATAAAAAATGATGAGGGGAAATTTCACCTCGACCAGGAAGCTATTAAAAGGGAAGCAAAGAGTCATTTTGGTTCATTTTACAAAGCATCGGATCAAAATTCGATAGTTGACCAAGTTGAATTAGTGAGGATGTACCCTAGATTGGTCACTGAAGAGGACATCAACACTATTGAAATTGTTTTTACAAAAGAGGAAGTTCTGGATGTATTAAAAGGCATGGCCAAAGAAAAGAGCCCGGGCCTTGATGGGTGGACTGTGGAATTTTACATTTCCTTTTTTGATCTGGTTGCTATTGACTTGTTGGAAGCTATTGAAGAAGTGAGCCTGAAGGTTGAGGTTAATAGATCACTTAATTCGACTTTTATTGCGCTAATACCCAAGGTTAATGGACCTGCTACATTTGGAGACTTCTACCCAATTGCATTATGCAATCTCTGCTACAAGATTATAACTAAAATCATTGCCAAAAGAATTAGACCAATCTTGTCGTGCTCACTTTCAGAGGAGCAGTTTGGTTTCTTGAAAGGAAGACAGATCATTGATGCTATTGGAACTACCCAAGAGTGTCTTCATAGCATTAGAGAAAAACAAATTAGGCTTTAATACTTAAGACAGATTTAAAAAAATCTTATGACTTAATCAGTTGGGATTTTTTGAGACTGGTTTTACTCCAATGCGGCTTTGGATTGTCGACTACAAAATGGGTTATGGGGTGTATTACATCTGTGAATTTTGAAGTGTTAATTAATGGTGATCCCTCAAATTTTTTTCACAGTGGAAATGGACTCAGACAGGGTTGTCCACTGTCACCCTTGTTATTTATTTTGATCATGGAAGGTTTGAGCCTGGCACTTAAGAGAAGGCAAGAGGAAGGACTATTGACTGGTATCAAAGTGTCGAGTTGTATAAATATCTTACATCTTTTGTTTGCAGATGATGTTCTAATCATGACAAAATATTCCATTGAGGAATGGAAGGAGATTAACAAAGTTTTGAAATTGTTTTGTAGTGCATCCGACCTTCAAATTAATGCACAAAAAACTACCTTCTTGCATTTCGGTGTTAGTCAACAGGTTCTTGATGTTTTAAAATCCTATTATCGTTATCATTTTCAGGATCTGTCGATAGGGTTAAGGTATCTTGGATATTATCTGAGGATGGGAAGGTACAAATCTGATGATTGACTTTGGTTGTTAGAAAAATATGAAAAGAGGATTAGACATTGGTGTAATCGATCGTTGTCCATTGGGGGACATTTAGTGTTGATCAAATCTATCCTTGAGAGTTAACCAATGTATTGGTTGGCCTTGTCGAACATTCCAACCACGATCCTACAAAGGATTCGACAACTTATATTTGGCTTCCTTTGGATGGGATGCAAGAAGAAAAAGAGTTTTCATCTTCGCAACTGGAACATTATTGCCCACCCAAAACTCTTTGGGGTTTGGATACTGAGGAACCTTCACTGTTTCAGCAGAGTGATGGTTGCCAATACCCTTTGGAGGGATTTGATGCATGATGGGTTATGGCATTGGGTATTAAAATCTAAATATCTATTGTTCGTATCAGTAGAGAGATGGTGTCGTACTGTCAACACAACTTTGAATAAGGGATCTCAATCCTGGACCTATCTTTTAAAATCCTTTCACTCTCTTATGAATTGGATAGCATGGAGGCTGGGATCGGGTCACTCCATTTTGATCAAAAGGGACCTCATCCTCGATATGGGGCTATCAGCCATATTGTCTGAGGATCTTATTCAAGCATTAAATCGGAAAGGAGTATATTATCTTCACTAGAATATTGTGGATCCACGAGYGGGTATGGTGGCAACAAACTGGCTCTCTGGAGAGACACTGAACCTAGGGGGGCCCTTACTTGTTGATTGAAAAACCTTCATATGTGGACTGAATAACTCCGAGYTTCTCCTACAATATAGACYAGARGCTTTGATCTGGACAAGTGGAGACYAGACGAGAATTATCTTGGTCAAAAATGTGTATTTGGCAGTGGAAAAATTGAAGTGGGGTCACACTATCTATGGTTGGAGAAAGGCACTTTGGTCCTGGGTTTGTCCCCTAAAAATCAAAATCTTTATCTGACTGGCGGCTGAGAACATAATTCTTTCATGGGATGCTCTTCAACGAAGAGGATTCATAGGTCCTAGCTATTGTATCTTCTACAAAAAGGATTGTGAGAACACACAACACTTACTGGTGGACTGTGATTTTACTTTGGCTGTTTAGGGGAGGATAATTATACACAAAAATTTATTGGGCACTTGGACATGTAACTCTTTAGTGGACTGTTTAAATTTATGGCATAAACAAAACTTTCTTTTTCCAATGTTGCTGACATATACCTTTTGGTTTATTTGGCTGGAAAGGAACACAGTGATCTTTGAAGATCATAAACTGACTATTCAAAGGGTGGTGCATCGCGTTTTAGCCGCCATGAAGGACCACATCGAGAAGTCGATATCTATTGTTCGGAGAAAGAGGCAAATCTGTCATTCAATGGGTGGAACGACTGGTTGGTTTGACGGAGTGACGACGTCCTCGAGATAAAACAGTGGAGCAGGAGGCATCATTAAGTTCAATGATCAGTGCTGCATTGAATGGTTACTCAACTGTGGACAGGGGACGAATACTAGAGAAGAATTGTTGGGAGCTTGGGCTCTTCTCACCTTAGCTTCCCGACTTTCCATTCCCAGTATCCATGTTCAAGGTGACTCCAAGGTCATTATAGATTGGCTAAGGGATAAAGGTCGCCTTCAGGTTGTTTCGTTGGATTGTTGGAAACACAAACTTAGGAGTTTAATCGATCTTTTTCATTCTATCATTTTTTCCCATGTTTATAGAGAAGATAATAAAGTGGCAGACAATCTCTCCAAGTAGGATTTACTCAAGGATCCTGGGAAGATCTACTATTATCAGTGTGTTGAGGAACATGAGGGTCCTCAATTGACACTCGGCCTTTATTAGATACTCAATTTACTTTTGAGTTTCGTGTTTGCTCTGAGTTTTTCTAATTTTTTGGACAGGGCACTATTATATAGTTGCTTCTTGGAAGACTGACTTGTCAAATGTCTTAGATAGACTATGATGCATCAGATGAGATATATTTTAGGTGCTTCTTGGAAGACTAGATTTTTGTCATGGTACTTGCTTTGTATTGGGGAAGTGAAATTTTTCTGTGGAAAAATACCTCTCTAATACACATTGAATTTCCTGATAAGTGACACTAACTAACTAGACTGAACTTATATAAAATGACACTTATATAATTACTTAAATGAATAATAAATAAAAATTATTATATATATAAAAATTAATAATAATAATAATAGTATTTTATTTTTAAAATTATTGTTATGCAAATATTTTTATTTATGAAATAAGAGATTTTTTAATAATTTAACTAATAAAATTTATAGAGATATACATACCTTACTTTCTACCTCCTCTCCATTATATATATTATTTAAAAAAATATACTTTATCATAAATATTTAATTCTTCTTCCCTAAACTTAGTAAGGGTATTTATGGATTTTCCCAAAACCTTTAAAGATAATAATATATGACTCAAAGCCTAGTGCTTATGATAGAAAGTCTGAGTATAAATGATCAATTATAATTCTCTTTTTGGTAAAAGAATACTATTTATTAAGCTTTAAAAGGATAATTCTGAATATGATTTATCAAACCGTTGGATGCTGATTCCAATGGTTTGAGAAATCATCATAAACGAATGGTTCAAAAGGAAATATATAAAAAATATAGAGAGAGAGGTCATGAAT
>JASDQU010945758.1:21448-33948 GCA_032191745.1 Picea mariana
CTTGGCCACTCTCTCGTATCCTTGGAGATCATCGCTGCTTATGTGAAGGGTCATCGAAATTCCATTGTTACCATCATTCTGTTTAGAGAATATTACAGACAGCTGCAGTGAGAGGAGGATCAAGAATATCAGCTTCAGCTTGGAGGCCACCATGTTGAGAATTCTGTCTGAAATTCAGACAGCTGCAGTGAGAGGAGGATCAAGAATATCAGCTTCAGCTTGGAGGCCACCATGTTGAGAATTCTGTCTGAAATTTAACAATGAAGAATGGGATTGAAATGGGCATTGGGAAACTTGAATATTAATGGGAAACATGGATGGAATTATTAGTATTATATTTATGTTGATGACAAGGTAAACAGATTGAAAGAATCCAAACTTAATTTGACAAAGTCTCTGGACTCGTGAGGGAGACAGTATTTGAAAAAGGAAAGCATATTCCTTTATTCCGGGCCTGTCGCATCCAAGGAGGTTGCCATAATTCTTGGTAAAACGCTGTAACAGCAATCCGGGCCTGTCGCAATCTACGCAAAAAGAAACAGTCGCTGCTCCTTTTTCAATCAATAAATCAAAGCCTACGCGGTTGTGGACTTTGTTCATTCCTGGACTCGCATTGCAAAGTGCCACGTTGATTACCGGAGGAGTTGGTGGACAGCGTAATACTTTTCATTCAAAGAGTTTTTAATCCAGGATAACCTTCTATTGACCACAAACATTAAATCACGAACCAGAAAACTTTGTATAATGACCATGTCATTCCCTGTATCTGCAACACCCCATCTTCCTTTGTGAGTGACTTCCCCTTTGATTTAGTCAGAGGTCTCCACATTATATTAGTTAGTTAGAGCATGACCAAATATTGCGCACAAAAGGAATGAAGTAATAGAGGGTTCAAAATCTATGGTTAAATAGAATTTGAATGATAGTAGTAGAGCATTCACACATAGCAAACATGTTAAATAGTGTGTACACGGTTTTATAGTTAAAATCTACACGACCATGTAAATCGTTAAGCTTTATGACATTCATTGTACTCTGTAGTGGTAAGGCACCCCTACTCACTTCTTATCTTCCATCCCACAACAGAGGCACCCTTTTTTGGAGTTTTGCTAGAGTTTGATTGATGATTAGATAAGAAGATTGTTTGGAGATTTTTGTTTGGGGACCAAAAGTATGGGGAGGTGTGATCTAAATTAGATACTCTTGTAAATTTGTAATTGTTATTTTATTTTATTGTTTTTTTGGCAAAGTGAAAGTGGGAAAAGGGCAATGAGAGATGAAGGAGAATTGGGGAAAATAGTGGCAGAAATGAAAGCTCAAAGAAGGAAATTTGCTCGAAGTTTAGTGGACAAAAGAGTCATGGAGCTTGTTTATGTTGGGCCAAGGTGTCTTTGAGCCATGACCATCTGCAACTCATTAAGGTGTCTTTAAACCATGACCATCTGCAACTCATTTTGTCAATGAGTAACAATATACAAATGATGTGTATAGCTCACCCCGTTGTAATTATCTCTTGAGGTTAATAAATTATCCATTAGATGTTGAGCTTCTAGTATAAAAAATATGTCATTTGTGATTTTATCACTACGTGTAAAAAATTTGTGTGTCATTTGTGATTTTATCACTTGATCGGCATAATAAATTGTTTAATGGAGAAAACCCATCCCAACAACTCTCCATTTTCCACCATTGAATGATTTTGGAGAAGAGAAATCGATGGTCCTCAATCCAAAGTTGTTGAAGAAGTTGCTAAATTGGTTTTTTTCTCTCTTGTAAATCGTTCTCTCTCACAGAGGAAATTTATTTGTTTGTATTGTGTTCTAAAGTGCCCATGCATCTTATGGTTTTCCAAACGTATTTAATTATCACAGAGATCGATTTCTTCTTTGTTGGGGGTCTTTAATTCTTACATGGTTGTTTTCTCCTCTGCCTGGCCATTTCCTAAGTGTTGGGCATCCCAATTGACTAGTTGCTTAATTTCAATCCTTGTTGGGTCGTTTTCTTAGAGTTGGGTGTCTTCTATTTACCCACATATCATACAAGATATTTTATTTGTTGCCTGGGTGTTTGTTCTATTCCCACAAACCATACAAGAAGTTTTTAATGTTGGTTGGTATTTGTTCTTTTCCCACGAGCCAAATTCTATGTTTTCTTCATTGCTGGACAATTCAATCCAATTTTCTATGCATTCCCTTCATTGTTGGGCTATGTAAAGAGTCTCAGGTCGACTGGTGCAAGCCTAGAGGGATAGTTTTTGGTTTTAAGACAATCTTATTGCTTAACAATAACACTTGAGTGTCACCTTCTTGTTTCCTTTAATTTTAACCATGTACATTGATTACTTTTGAATGTTGAGCTACTTATCTATGTGTTGGTAGCATTATTGAATATCCTTTAAGTGTGAATGCATTATGATCATTTCTTTGAAGTGATAATACATGCCAAAACAAGTTCACCACTCGAGGTTCCTTCCAAGTTGACTAAGTGGTGCAATAAAATTCAAGAGGGATCCATGTTGGTGAAATGGAAAAGCTATAATGCTACCATTTATGGATTAGATGGACCTTGAAGAATTTTCCATGCAAAAAACTTTGAATAGGGAGAAGTTAGAAGAGTTCAGAGACTTCAACAGGGAGATCGAAGAAGAAATTTGATATTGGAGGAAGAGAGCAGATGAGATGGAAAAAGAGCTTTCCAAGCACCAAGACTCCTTCACTGCCATGAGGGAAGAATTAGACATGAGTAGATTTCAACTCTTGCAGTTGGGGGAGAAATTCTTTGAGTTGGATAATTGGCAAGAGGAGAGGTTCACTGAGGTCACTGCTCACCTATACCAATACTTGGAAGTGAAGGAAGAGGCATTGAAGAAGCTAGAAACAGTTTTCCAGAAGACCAAGCAAGCCCCTTCCATTTCCACTACCAATGCTATTACCATGACAGAGGCTAGCATGGAAAATTCACCTTCCAAAATCCTTGCTCAAGAGACCTTTGGTGACTTTGAAAAGCACACTAGAGGCATTGGTTCCAAACTTATGAGCCCAATAGGATTTGAGAGTCAAGGGCTAGGCAAGGAAGGCTAAAGGATTTTGATCCCTAGTGTAGCTCCAAAAAGGCCCAATCATGAAAGCCTAGGATTTAATGGAGAAGAAGCTCGCACAAGTGTAGCTCAAACCACCTTCTTCAAAGTAAGAGGAACTAGAAAAGAATCCATGTGTAGCAAGCCACTCAAATTTTCTTGTAGAATTTTGGAAGAGGGAAGCAAAAAGATGATTCCACTATCCATATTCACTCTAATTCTTGGGGTACCAAGAAACCAAGCTTACAAGAATCATCACAAACTAAAAATGTATGGTGTGGTTTATTTCTATTGCAGGAAAATGGATCGTAAAGCTAGTGATTTTTGGCACTCTAGAAGGCCAAACAACTCATGCATGAACTATTTCCAGTACTATAGATTGATTGGACATTGGGAGGTAAAATAGTGGAGGCTTCACCTAAAACTCCATCCCAAGAACCGAATGACTAAGAATAAATCTTGGACGTTCAAGGGGAAAGAGGATTTGTTTTCACTTGCAATCCAAGGATCATCAATTGTTCAACGACCTATTGCAACAACAAATGTCATGTCCAACCGTGAGATTGACAATAGGGTTATGCCAAAGGCACCCCCTACTCAACTCTATCTTCCATGCTACAGTGGGGGCACCCTTTGTTGGAGTTTTTTCAGAGTCTTCTTGATGATTGGAGAAGAATGTTGAAGTGAGTCGAAGCTTTTGGGGACCAAAAGCTTGCAAATTGGGAGGTGTGATCTGAATTGGATCCTCTTGTTATTCGTAATTATTCTTTTATTTTATTTTGTGTTTTTGGTAAAGTGGAAGTGGAAACAAACTATGGGATGGTTGGTCTTCCAAAGGAAACCCATTAAAATAATGCAAGTTGTAGGGAAGAGGCAATGGGAGATGAAGGAGAATTGGGGAGAATAGTAGCAGAAATGAAAGCTCGAAGAGGGAAACCTTCTCGATGATTGGTGGATGAAGAAATTATGGAGCCTATCTACACTGAGCAAAGGTGTCTCTGAGCCACGGTGATCTAAAACTTGTACTGTCAGTGAGTAAAAATACACAAAAACTTTGTCTAGCTCACCCCATTGTAATTATCTCCTAAACTTAAAAAAATATCCATTAGATATTGAGCTTCCACTATAAAAAAAAGTGTCATTTGTGAGTTTTATCACTATGTGATTGTTGGTATACATAATGAATTGTTTAATGGAGAAAACCCATCCCAACAGATCTCTATTTTCCATCGTTGAATGATTTTGGAAAAGGGAAATTGGTGGTACTCAATCCAAAACTATTGAAGAAGTTGATAAATTGGGTTTTCTCTGTCCTATAAATTGTTTTCTCTCGCATGGAGGAACATTTTATTTTTTTAGATTATGTTATGAAGTGTCCATGCATCTTATGGTTTGTTGGGCATATTTAATTATCACATGGGTCGATTTCCCCTTTATTGGGTATATTTGATTTTTATGTGGCCATTTTCTCCTTTGCCGGGACATTTCCTGAGTGTTGAGCATCCCAATCGACCAGTTGGTCGATTTCAATCCTTGTTAGGTTGTTTTCTTAGAGCTGGGTGTCATCTTTTTTCCCACAAATCATACAAGACGTTTTATTTTTTGCCTGGGTGTTTGTTCTTTTCCCACAAATCATACAAGACATTTTTATTGTTGGTTGGTATTTGTTCTTTGCACATGAGCCAAACTCCATGTTTTCTTCATTGTTGAGCGATTCAATCCATTTTTCTATGCACTCCCTTCATTGTTGGGCTATGTAAAGAGTCTTTGGTTAGTTGGTGCAAGCCAAGAGGGATACTTTTGGGTTTTACGGTAGTCTTGTTGCTTAACATTAACACTTGAGTGTCACCTTCATGCTTCCTTTAATTTTAAGTGTGTACATTGATTACTCTTGAATGTTGAGCTACTTATCTATGTGTTGGTAGCAATATTCTATATTGAATGAAATGAAGAGCCTTTGGGTGTGAATGAGTTATGAGCATCTCTTTGAAGTGATAATATAGGAAAGAACAAGTTCACCACTCGAGGTTCCTTCCAAGCTGACTTAGTAGTGCAATAATATTTAACATGGATTCATGTTGGTTAAATGGATAGGCCATAATCCTATTGTTTACAGATCACCAAGGGGGGAATACATGGGTTAAATGTGTATGATATGACCCTATGGGGAGAATATATGGGTTAAATGTATATGATATGACCCCAAGGGGGCATATATGGGGTTAAATGTACACGTAATGAGTAAATGTATATGTAATAGTGCTCATCCTAATAAGTGTTACACATCAAAATGTCACACTTATGTGTCGCAAGTGTCACAAAGTGATGTATGCACCTTGTTAAGTGTCGCATGCACTGTCTCAAGTGTTGTATGCACCTTGTTAAGTGCCACATGCACTGTCTCAAGTGTTGTATGCACCTTGTTAAGTGTCACATGCATTGTCTCAAGTGTTGTATGCACCTTACCCATTGACACCATGAAACACATTTGTCACAATCCCTAAGTTAGTTTGGAAGAGAAAACCCACCATTTGAAGTCTGGAACCACACCTTTTACTTGAAAAATTCGACCATTTCTAGGAATTTATGAAGGGTGGTGCTACCCTACTCATGCTTAGTGAGTGATAGTACTCCGCCTACCTTGCTTAGGGGGTGCCAATGTTCCTTTGTCTCTAACTCAAAGGGAGCGCCAGTGTGGTTAGAGAAAAATATGGCGCATCCTAACTTTTCCTAAGGGACAACCCTTAAAGGAGGAGGTTGGTTTGGGTCGAATCCTATCATATGACACTATCTTAGGATCAAATACCAACTCATGGATCCATATCCTCAACCATTTACCTTATGAGCTCATGGTGGTTGAGCCTCCCAATCCTATAAATTGAAGGTATTTCCATGGTGAAAGGGGGAGGAAATTGTTGAAGTATCATCATTCTGATCGTAAGACATTCGTGCAAGGGGATTGACGAGGAGAGCTTGGAGAAGTTACTGCATTGTCAAACATGATTTGTAAGTACTTGCCTTTTTCTTTCCAATTAATATAAACTTGTCCTATTCCCTTCAAGTTCATATTTTCTACATTTACTTTTCTATTGTTGTTTCAGTCTTCGTAGATAGGTCTTCTTTATCTAATCATATAGTGTAGGAGGAAGAGTTTCTTCGTTGGTCTTTGCAAGACTTAACTTGTGTTGAGGAGCTTGAAGATCAAGCCAAAGAATTGGAGCAACGAGGATGAACATCGAAATAAGGTACACTACATTGTTCTTCTCTCTTGCTTGATTGGTTGAGTTAGATTTAAAGGGAAAGTAACAACCATTTGTTTACTTTTGTCTTTGGACCAAAGAAGGGGTCTTGGTCCAAAGGGGATCTTACCTGTCCGCAAGGAAAGATTTCTCATAACAATAATAAAGGGGTCATATGTGCAATCTATGAATATATATAGAGACCATGTAGTCATTATTGAGGAGACATGATTTGGATGTATGAATGCATTAGGGTATTTGGAGGAGGTTCTCCTATGTTTTCTCTTTCCAATGTCTTTTGAATCACTTCAATCATACATCAAAAGTTATGATAGGTTTAAGTTAACATACCTTTTCAAACCTTTATTTGAAGATTATTGCGTAGGGAATACAAGAATGTTATGCTCAATGAGAATACTATGTTGGAGGAAGGGACGATCAATCCTTCCCCAAGCTCCCACTAGGAAGGAAGACTATGTTTGAGGAAGGGTTAGTCAATCCTTCCCTAGGCTCCTCTTTGTTGAGAATATGATGATGTTGGAGGGATCACTCGAACCATTCTTTGGCTCTCCCTTGATGAGAATACTATGCTCAACAAAAAAAAATTTAACCCTTCCATGGGCCCCCCTTTGGCTAGAATACTATTGTGGAGGAATGGTAGGCCTACCATTCCCCGAGCTACCCCTTAACATGAAGAATATGATAGAGAAAAGATCAATGGACAATTCCTAGATCCCCCTTTGATGAGAATATTGTGCCAAAAGAAGGGTTGGTTGGTATTTTATGTGGATTTCTCTCAATGGGCATACTATACTAGAGGAAGTGTCATTCAACCCTTCTAAAGGCCTAATTTCATTGATAATATAAATGTGGAGGAAGGATCAACTAAAATACAATGTGAGAGGAACTATTAGTCAACCCTTCTTCGAGCTCCCGCTTGAAGATAATTCTATGTTGAAAGAAGAATCAACCCTAGGATCCCCCTTGATGAAAATTATATGGTGAAGAAAGGATCCACCAATCCTTCCCCAAACCCCCTTCTACTAGAATATTGTTCTCATGAATGTTCAGAAGACCCTTACCCAATCTCACCCTCAACAAGAATTTTATGCTTGACAAAGGATTAGTCAGTTAAATTTTTCAATCTTCATCATTTATGAAAAACAAAATGAACAAAAACCCTAAACTCTATAGTGTTTTTCATAATTTTTATAAACAAATTAAACTTTAAGAAATAAAAAATAAAAACTTTTTAAAACCAAAATCTTAGAAATTTAATGTGTTTTAGGAAGGGAAAAGCCCATAAAACTTAATATTTTTATATGTTTTTGTGAAAAAATAAAAGAAGAAAAACAAAATTTTGGACTTAGCAAAAATAATGTTATAAATAATGTCTTTTAAATAAATAAATAAAAAAATTAAAACCAAAAACTTTTAAAAACAATAAAGATAAAAATAAAAAAATTGGAAAAGCTAATTCTAAGAATTACCCCTACCTACCATGTTCCTCTCACCATTATTTAAAAAAATAAATTCAAATCTAAAAACAAATAATTAAAATTAAAAACAAATACAATAATAAAAAAATAATGTCTTTTAAATAAATAAAAAAATAATAATTAAAACCAAAATCTTTTAAAAAAAATAAAGATAAAAATAAAAAAAATTTGGAAAAACTAATTCTAAGAATTACACCTACCTACCATGCTCCTCTCACCATTATTTAAAAAAAAAAATCCAAATATAAAAACAAATAATTAAAATTAAAAACAAATACAATAATAAAAAATAAAATGGAGAGGAAGTCGATGATTTTCGAAATCACCTTTTCTCACCCCTTCCCAGCCATGTCCATGCACCAGCACTTGAATGTCTTATTTCCATGATAATTGTTGGTTCGAGCATAGTTAGACTTGAAGTTTTTTTGTGATATCTATCTAGCTCTATCTATCGAGCATAGTTAGACTAGAAGTTTTTTTGTGATATCTATCTAATTCTATCTATCGAGCATAGTTGGACATGTTGATGACGTATCCATTTTAGATATCTCCTTATTCTTGAATACCATTCAATCTATCAAATGCAATTCTTCGTGAGAGCTTATTGTGAAATTTTTTACAAAATGGTTATTCCAATTATTAGAATTTGGTTAACTGAGTGGTAAGTTTGTTGGGAGAAGAGTTGGATTTGTGGATTATTACATAATATTTGAGAGGAGTTCAAGAGTGTAAACACTTAATTGTTAATTGGGTCAAAATGATTAGTTTTTATAAAAAAATGAACATTATTTATTAGTATTGAAGATTGTTGATTGTGTTAAAATGTTTAGTTTCTTTTTAAAAAAAATGATATTTAAAGTTTGACATTTCATTGTTGATTTGGTCAAAATGCTTAGTTTTTATAAAAAGATGAACATTATTATTGAAGATTCTCTTTTTCCAATAGAAAATTAGCTCAATTATAATAGTATAATATAATTTTTTACATCTGCTAGACCATATCTATCGTCAAGCTCAAGGTATAATACTATCCACTAACAGTAATAGCAAGATTCAAAACGTAATACATCCAAGATGAAATCCATATAGGATCAATACTCATCAAAAGGAAGCAAAAAACTTGGTACAAAAATACCATTTGGCCACCACAGTCTATAAGCAGTTTGAAAATACAAAAAACTGTCATCATTCCAATCTGAAAAGTCTTTTCCAAAAAAAAGAGGATTTGAAAATCAAAACTAATATATCTTGAAATGGCCTCTTTGGCCCTCCAATCCACTTCACCATTTGAAGAAAGTGATAACGCCTTCAGGTTCATGTAAATCTTTCTTTGAGAGCAAGTGTGCCTCCTTATTGAATTCTCGATAGATGTGTTCGAAGTTGATTGCCAGAAACTTGCTTCTTAAAGCCTTGATTCTTTGCTTCCACCCTTCAATAACACATGCCCTCAATTCACTCTTTTTGTTTAACCAGTCTATAATGACTTTTGAGTCTCCCAGAACCTGAAGCTTGTGAATAGAAAGATGGTTTGCTAAAAAAAGAGTTGCCCAAACTCCCATTAGCTCTGCCTTCGTATTTGTGCCTTCCCCACAATTAAAGTACCATCTATAAACTGTTGAGACTGAAGTTTTTAAAATACTACCCACCCCACTGCACTTCACATTTGCAAGTGTTGCTCCATCAAAACAAGACACTATGGAATCAAGTGTATGAACTATCAAACAAGAACGAAAAGAAGGAGGATGTTTTGATTCCACGGGCTCTTTTAGAGAACCAAGAGTCTTGATGACAACCGCATGAGTAGATGGCTCTTTCTCTTCAAAGATGGAAAAATTCCTTTCTAACCAAATGAACTAGCAAATAAAAGAAGCTAAATAGGATGGTATAGTCTTATCCACTGTCCAGTTTGTGAGACATTCAGCTAAATTATTCCCTTTCCATTCTTGTTTGTATCTTTTGATGGTTTTAATTTTCTTCCAGATAAGTTTAGTAAAAGGACAGTGGATGAACAGGTGTGAAGTATCTTCAGATTCCCCTTTGCATAACTAACAACGACCTGGGCCAGAGCATCCTCTATGTTGTAAATTATTCCAAGTCAGAATTTTATTCTCCACTGCCAACCACAAAAATAGTTTGATCTTCTGTTGGATGTCTCACTTCCATAGATTTTTTCTCCAGCCTGTAAGGATCGACAAGTTTTGTGTAGATAAAAAATCCATATAAACATTTTTTACCTTGAGGGATCTTCAAGAGTCACCCCCAATCCACAACAAGTTATCTTCCTTATCATGTATGGATACTTCTAAAGCTTGAAGTGACCTACGGAATCGCTCCCACTCCACTGCCAAATCACCGGTAATGTCCAGATCCAAACTATTGACCCATGAGGTAAAAAAGAGTCGTGTTCAAGTTGTCTCCAAGCCTAGGATAATACTATAATTTGTTTCTGTCTAAGAGCATCAATAAGTGGTTGAGATAGAAAGGATAAGTCTCCCATTCCCAGAATTCTATCTCTACCGAGAACTACATTATGCCCCGAACCAGGATTCCAGCTCAACCAATTTGTAATCAGGTGTACAAACTTTAAAAGACCGTTCCAAATTTTTTATGCCGAAGGCTGATGGAAAGTGGTTGATCTGAGCTAGTTCTTGACTGTAGTGAATGGGAGATACTTATCCTTTACAATTTTATGCCAAATTCCATCCTTCATGAGTGCCCACCAAAGAGTTGTCGCAGCCAAATCTTTACTCAAAGAAAATATATTTCGGAAACCCCAACCACCATTGTGTTTTGGTAGAGCTAGAGTCTCCTAACGACAAAGATGATAATGATGAGATTCACCAATCATGTTCCATAGAAAATTAAAAAGTAATTTCCTTAATTTGTTTAGAATGGAGAATGGAATAAAATCCATTGATAGCCAATAAACAGGTTGGCTTTCCAGAACAGAATTACATAAAATATACCTACCACCCAAGGACAACCATCTATAGCTCCAGTGACCAATCCTCTTTTCCACCTTTGCCAAAATCCATTTTCAGTCTTTCACTTTCTGTAATCTTGCCTTTAAAAATATTTGAGGTATTTGAAGCCCAAGGAGAGGTCCATGAAATTATACGGAAGGATAAGCTTGAAATGAGAAAGTTATGTCTCCGTTAGTCCAGTGTAATGAACTGTCGACTTTGTTGTATTTACCTTTAAACCTGAGGAATTACAAAACGTGTTTATAAGACTCCCGATCTCCTTCCACTCCTGCACAAAGGCATTTGTCAATAATAAAACATCATCAACAAAACATAGGTGAAGGATTTTTGTAAGTCTAGAGAATTTAATGCCTGATAATTTTCCTTCCCGTTGACTTTCTTTTGATAAAAGGCTCGAACTCTCCATCACGAGAATAAACAACAGAGGGAACAGAGGGCACCCCTGTCATAATCCTCTACCACTTCTAAAGAAATCCGTGGCCTCCCCATTAATTAAGACAACAAAGGATGTAGACTCCACACAACTCATAATACAGTTTATCAACTGAGTTCCAAAACCCACTTGGATTAAAATCATCCTTAGTAAACCCCAATTAATACAGTCATAAGCTTTCTATAGGTCTAGCTTCAGAATTAGGGCTTTTGAATTTTTCTTTTTGATGCTATGTAAGCATTCATGTGTTGTTCCAATTGCATCATGGATCTGGTGGCCTTCCAGAAATCCCAGTTTCTCTGCTGAAAGAGCCTTTGATAATATCAGTTTGATCCTGACAGCAATAACTTTGGATATGACTTTATAAACAAGATTACAGAGATAAATAGGTCTAAAATCCCCAAAATTTCCTGGTTTATTGACTTTTGGAATTAGAGCTAAAAAATTGGAGTTCAGGCTTCCTGCAATGTGACCACTAGACCGAGTTTCCTCAACCATTGCTAACAGATCCAGGCTCACCAGTTCAAATAAATGAATGAAAAATTCCATCGTCCAACCATCAGGCCCCAGACTTTTGTCTTTTTTAAACAAGGATAAAACCATTTTTAATTCCTCCGTAGTTACTGGTTTATAGAGATCACTCGCTTCCTCATCATTTATCAATCTTGTGAAAAGTCCCGCCACCCCAACCTATTCATCTGGGTAAGAAAGATCTAGGGATTTAAATAATTTTTTATAATAATTTTCAGCCTCCACTATAATCGCCTCCTGACCAATGTGAAATGTCCCAGTGACATCTTAGATCTCCCAAATGTGTTTACTATTTCTCCTGTGACTGGAAAAATGATGAAAGAACTTAGTATTTTGGTCACCACTCTGAACCCAAATAGCTTGAATCCGTTGACGCCACAATTCTTCCTTTGCTTTTAGAAACTTATTCCTCTCAAATTCCAGTTTAATGAGGTTAGAATCCACCTTCAGAAGTTTAGAGCCACCTGATAACAACTGTAAATGATGTTTTATTTTACCTTCCAAGTTCTCCATCATTTTTATTTCCCGGCTCTTAGATTCATTTGCCCAATGTTTAGTACAGGTTTTTAAGTCCTTCAACTTCCAGATTAAACGGCGTTGTCAACCTCCCTCCGATAAATATTTCTGATCACTCCAGAGTTTATGAACCAAACTATTGAAATCATTGTCTAAAAGCCATTGAGAATTAAATTTAAAGGGATATGCCTTGAAAAGAAGAGTGTTCTCTAGCTGCAATAG